>SJYR01004506.1:46652-61675 GCA_006410655.1 Kobus ellipsiprymnus
ATTTCAGAGCCAGGTTTTCTTAGATCAGCATAAGAGGCACTGCACACAGTTCAGCGGCACACGGGTCCAAACAAAGACAAAGACTTTAAAATCTGGCTACATATTTGATGCTGACATCTTTAAGGCATGAACACAGTAGAAAATTACATTGCTGAAACACTCTACAGATTATATGGATAGCAGAGCTTTACAACTTACAAATAACGTGAAATAGCAGAACTGGTTGTTTCTTTTCCTTTCTCCACTTCTCTCATTCTCTCTCACACACACACATGCACCCATTCTTTCAAATGTTGACAATTGTATGAAAAACTCAAAAGAGATTTTTAAGTAACATCTAAATATGCAGATCAAACTGTACTCCATGCATTTAAAACAAAATCACATAAATTACTCATTAGTTTCACTATATTTCATATTATTGAATAATGCTCTACTTTGAATCTTCTGTTTTTAAAGACAATTGTATGAAAAACTCAAAAGAGATTTTTAAGTAACATCTAAATATGCAGATCAAACTGTACTCCATGCATTTAAAACAAAATCACATAAATTACTCATTAGTTTCACTATATTTCATATTATTGAATAATGCTCTACTTTGAATCTTCTGTTTTTAATGGGGTTTTTAATTTTGACTGAGATACTTGCTTCAGACTTACTGAAAGTAGAATTAACGTTGTTTTTCTTTTTTTGACCTCCTACTTTTAGATTTGGGGGGTGAAGTTTCAGAACCGGACATGTTCACAGTGATGGATGCTACTTACCCCAATCCTGGTTGAAGGGGTTCCAGTGATACCTGAATAACCACTTTTGTTTCAGGAGGTAATCCTTCTAGCTGCTTAAGTTTTTAATGGGGTTTTTAATTTTGACTGAGATACTTGCTTCAGACTTACTGAAAGTAGAATTAACGTTGTTTTTCTTTTTTTGACCTCCTACTTTTAGATTTGGGGGGTGAAGTTTCAGAACCGGACATGTTCACAGTGATGGATGCTACTTACCCCAATCCTGGTTGAAGGGGTTCCAGTGATACCTGAATAACCACTTTTGTTTCAGGAGGTAATCCTTCTAGCTGCTTAGGCTTCTTGAACATTTGATGACATTGGGTCTCGTGCTCCATTTTTCTTCAAAACTTAAAAACTGTAGCCGACATTTCAAACACTGGTGAAAACTCTTTTCCCAGTGCCCTCTATAATGACATCTGTATGGTGCTGCAGTTTTAAAAATTCTGAGACAAAACGGCCAAAGCGAATTCTTAGTATTACCATGGAATGCTCTGAAATGTGCATCCACATCTGCAAAAAATGAGGATCTGTAACTGCAAACATGGCATACGTAGGGCATTTCACCAGGCTTATGATCGTCTTTCATATGCTGTAAGAGAACTTGGTCGGTCTCAAAGGACAATTCACAGATTTTGCAGACTGCAGAGGACTCCTGGGGAGTGTGGACACTTTCAGTGTGACACTGCATCTCGAACGGAGTAGGAAAATGGCGGTGGTAGTGCTGGCAGGTCGTGTGTTGTTTCCAGCTGTCACCTCTCTGCCTCTCAAGTTCCAAATGTTGCTTCATGTGATTCATAAACTCGGGATTTCCTAGAGCTTTCAAGCAGCTGAGACATTTAAAGGCCATGTGAGTCTTTGGTTCTGGCTCCCCAACTGCTATATGCTGTCCATAGTCGAAGTCACGAAGTAACACAATCAGATTTCCTTCCGTGGGATCTACAATCTTGTTTTGACATTCTAAACTGGGAAAATCAGTTTTTCTCAGGCCTTCTTCCCCTAAAGGTCTTACAGGCTAGCAATGAACATTGTCCTTGGGAAAAGCTGTTTGACAAGTTTCTCCACCCTGAACATGGCTTAGTGATGTATGGACACTGTCTGGTGTGCTTTGTTGAGTAGTAATTGTATCAAAAATACTTGAAGGCGACAAAGCTAAGGAATGATCCCCTGTAATGCCATCACTGAGTTAAGGCCTTTTGGGATTTGTGCTGTTTGTTTCCGAAGTGGAAACTAACTTTGATACATGAGGACTTGTTTGCATATCTCCTGCAGAAACTGCTGTTTCCACTGGATGCTGCAATGAACTTGTGAAAGTAGTCAAAGAACATAACTCCTTTGAAAAGCTATCAGGCACTATTTCTGGTGAAATATTTTTATAATCAGCTTTAGGCAAAGGTTCAATAATAATATGACTATCTGTTGAATCTGATTCAGAGTCAGAAACTGAAAAGACAGTCTTTGCTTCTGATGTAGGAGACACGTGACTAACAGGCTGTGATTTGTGACCCTTACCTTTCCTCAAGTGCCCATACCTGTTTCTCTGTGAACGAGAACCTGGCATAACTCTGTTCAGTATGTTTGAAATAACTGGTTTTGAAGTTGAGGTCATCTCAACAAAGATCACATCATCATCTTCATTGACATGTTCCACTCCAACCAAGATCAGTTCATCATCATCATCAACTACTTGTTTGGTTTCTCCCTCACTTTTTTGTAGTTCTTGCTCTTGTTCTTCTTCACGTATCATACATGGTGGTTCCATATTTTACATACTTTTTTTATTCTTAGAGGGTGCGGCCACAAGTCCCAGTGCGTCCTTGAGACAAACTGCAACCTACGTAGAAACATACTACATATTAGTTATGTACAGCAAAATGGGCTATTTGATTATCTCCAAAACACTAGGGTAGTTATCAACAGCCTTATCTTACTTACAAAGACTCAGTGTCAAAGAGACTGAATGACAGCTGAAAAACCTATGACTACAAGCCTACATGACTCTAGAATCATAGCTTTGTCCCTGGTTGACTTCAATACCTTCTATTTAAAAAGAGAAAGATAAAAAGTGAACACTTCTGATCATTAGGTGAAATCACATGCAAAGGACGAGTAGTTTTACAAAAGCACTCTTGTACAGTGTTGAGAAACATGGACTTTGGAGTCCAAGAAGCCTAATTTGGAATTCTAAGTTAACCACACACCAGCATCTTTTTGCACAAATTTATAACTTTCAATGTGTTTCTGTATCTGAAGGACAAACATGCTGATTTCTTAGACTTAAGGTTAACAGCTCTTTGTAAAAAGCATCAGCTATTCAGTGGCATCTTGTTTTGCAGTAAAATTTGAAGACAATGCATCTTAAATGCACATTACAACTGATTCACAAATACTCATTTCACAAATGGTAATAAAGACATGATGTATGGGCACTGTCTGGTGTGCTTTGCTGAGTAGTCACTGTATGAAAAATACTTGAAGGCGACAAAGCTAAAGAATGATCCCCTGTAATGCCTTCACTGAGTTTAGGCCTTTTGGGATTATGCTATTTGTTTCCGAAGTGGAAAGTTGCATTGATACATGAGGACTTGTTTGCATATCTCTGCAGAAACTGCTGTTTCTACTGGATGCAGCAATGAACTTGTGAAAGTAGTCAAAGAAGAAGATAACTCCTTTGAAAAGCTATCGGGTACTATTTCTGGTGAAATATGTGTACAATCAGCTTTAGAAAAAGGTTCAATAATAATAATACTATCTGTTGAATTTGATTCAGAGTCAGAAACTGACAAGACAGTCTTTGCTTCTGATGTAGGAGTCACGTGACTAACAGGCTGTGATTTGTGACCCTTACCTTTCCTCAAGTGACCATACCTATTTTTCCGTGAACGAGAACCTGGGGTAACTCTCTTCAGTATGTTTGAAACGACTGGTTTTGAAGTTGAGGTCATCCCAACAATGATCACATCATCATCTTCATTGACATGTTCCACTCCAACCACGATCACTTCATCATCATCATCAACTATTTGTTTGGTTTCTCCCTCGATTTTTTGTAGTTCTCGCTCTTGTTCTTCTTCACGTATCATACATGGTGGTTCCATATTTTACATTCTTTTTTTATTCTTAGAGGATACGGCCACAAGTCCCAGTGCGTCCTTGAGACAAACTGCCACCTAAGGATAAGCATACTACATAATATTTACGTACAGAAAAATGGGCTATTTGATTATCTCCAAAACTCTAGGGTGGTTATGAACACCCTTATCTTACAGACAAAGTCTCTAAGTGTCAAAGAGACTGAATGACAGCTGAAAAACTTGTGACTACAAGCCTACATGACTCTAGAATCATAGCTTTGTCCGTGGTTGACTTCAATATCTTCTATTTAAAAAGAGAAAGATAAAAAATGAACACTTGTGATCATTAGGTGAAATCACATGCAAAGGACGAGTAGTTTTACAACAGCACTGTTGTACAATGTTGAGAAACATGGACTTTGGAGTCCAAGAAGCTTAAGGTGGAATTCAAAGTTAACCACCCACCAGCATCTTTTTGCGCAAATTTATAACTTTAAACCTATTTCCGTATCTGAAGGACAAACATGCTGATTTCTTAGACTTAAGGTTAACAGCTCTTTGTAAAAGGCATCAGCTTTTCAGTGGCATCTTGTTTTGCAGTTAAATTTGGAGACAATTGATCTTAAATGCACAATACAACTGATTCACAAATACTCTTTTCACAAATGGTAATAAAGACAATGGGTAGCAGATTCAATGTATAACGTATCTATACATAGTTAACAAACAGCAGAATTCAATGTCAAGCACTTAACACAGGCCTAGGAAATTGAGAATGAACTCTCTTGATAATCTCTTGATAATCACCCCAATTCCACACTGAGATATACTAAACTTCTCCCTCAAATCCTGACTAAATTTAAACACAACAATGCTTCATCCTTCACTCCACAGGTCTCTTCCCCACATAGCAGGCAAAGCGATACCATTATTTCTCTCATACCAATAACAGAGACCACACACACACACACACACAATATTCTTTATGAATACAGGTGAAAGAGCCCTCAACAAAATACTGGCAAACAAACTCTAACAACATATAAAAAGATCGTATACTATGATCATGTGGGGTGTACAGAGGCATGCAAAGTTGGTTCATTATATGAATGTCAATCAACAGTATGCCATTTTAAAACAATAAAACAAAAAACCTGAAGAAAAACCGTTTCCCTGCCTGAAGAAAAACCATTTCCCTGAATCTAGCCCCTTGCATAATAGCGGTTTTAAAAACACTTAAGAAATAAGAACAGAAGAGAACTTTCCCAATCAAAGTGTACCTGCAAAAGACTCACAGCTACCATCATAATTAATAATGAGAAACTGACAATTTTCCTTCTAAGACTGGGAACAACAAAAGGAAGTTTATTCCACACTCTGGCTCAACATTATACTGGAACTTCTATAACCAGAGCAACCAGGTAAGAAAAAGGAATGGTTGCTGTTGTTTAAAAAGAAAAAAGAAAGAAAGATTAAAAAAAAAAAAAAAGCCTTCAGAATGTAAAGGAAAAAGTCAAAGTATATTGGCGATAACATACTTTTGTCCACAGAGAATCTTGAAGAAACCACAAGTATCAGAATTAATATAAAGCTTGCACAATAAAAGATGAGTATTTTAAAAATCAATCACATTTCTAAACAGTAGCAACAGATATTCTGAAAATGAAGTTAAGTAAATACTGGCATATACACTAGCATTACAAAGAATATGTAGGAATTCAGAAAGAGAAAGACAAATGTCGTATGGTTATCACTTACATGTGGTCTCTAAATTATGACACAAATGAACTTATCTATGAAACAGAAACAGACGCACAGACATAGAGAGCAGACTAGGTGATTACCAAGAGGGGAAGGGTGCGACAGGCATAGAGTGGGAGCTGGTGATTAGCAGATGTGAACTATACTATTAATATACAGAATAGATAAACAAGGGACTGTGTAGCACAAGGGAATATATGCATAACTTGTGGTAAACAACAAAGGGAAAGGGTATGAAAAAGATTGTGTGTGCATGTGTGTGTGTTTACATATGAAGGAAAGGAAAGGGAAAGGGAAAGAAAGGAAAGGAAAGGACAGCTGTTGGCAAGCACATACAGAAATTGGATCCTTGTGTATTAGGATAGATTTTAAAATGGTGCAACTGCTAAGGAAAACAGTCTAAAGGTTCCTCAACAAATTAAGTAATAGAACTAACACATGACTTGGCAGTTAACATGGGGTCTTGAGATATTAGCACAGCCATGCTCACAGCAGCACTAATCACAACAACTAAGAGGTGGAAGCATCTAAAGGACCATCAAATGTGATATATGCATACAATGAAACGTTCCTTACCCATATAAAGGAAATTCTGTCACATGCTACAACATGCCTGATCATTAAAGACATCACGCCAAAGGAAATAAGCCAGTCACAACAAAGACAAATATTGTAAGCTTCTACTTGTGTGAAGTATCTACTATAGTCAAGCCACAGAAGGCAAACCAAAAGGAACGATGGAGTCCACGGGCTCGGGAGACAGGGAGAAAAGAGGAGTTGTTGTTTAATGGGATAGGAGAAGGCTATAGTTTCAACTTTGCAAGACGAAAAGGTGTAGAAATCTTTTGCATTATGATGTGATAACGAATTTCCTGGTCGTTCAGAGGTTAGGACTTCATGGTTTCCTCTCAGGGGCCTGGGTAAGATCCTCAACCAGGAACTGTCATTCAGGCTGGATAGCACAGCTAAAACAATGACAACAACAACAAAACAACACTGTGACTGTGTCGGTGTATATATGTTGTTACTCAGTTGTGCCCAACTTTGCCTCCCCAGGGACCATAGCTAACCAGCCTTCTTTGTCCATGGGATTCTCCAGGCAAGAATACTGGAGTGGGTTGCCATTTCTTTCCCCAAAAGGCTGATGAAAGTGTCTGAAATTCTTAGCATGCAAAAATGCTTACAATGGTAACACTTTAACTGAGATGTGTTCTACAACAATTGAAAAAAGCATTTAACAACCAGGAAAATAATTGGAATAGACATTCCCGACTCTTTGCACCCCCATGGACTGCAGCCGAACAGGCTCTTCCATGCATGGGATTTTCCAGGCACCAGTGTTGCAGTGGATTTCCATTTTCTTCTCGAGGGCATCTTCCCGACTCAGGTTTGAACCCAAATCTCCAGCAATGCAGGCACAACAATTAGGTGAATCCTAATCACCAGGCCACCAGGGAACTCCCACACCTGCATTGCTTTAGAAAGGGAAAGGGAAAGAAAGGAAAGGAAAAGAAAACTGTTGGCAAGCACATACAGAAACTGGATCCTTTTGTGTTATGCATAGATTTTAAAATGGTGCACTGCTACAGAAAATAGTTTAAAGGCTCCTAGATAAATTAAACATTAGAACTAACACATGACTTGGCAGTTAACATGGGGTCTTGAGATATTTGCACAGCCATGCTCACAGCAGCATTAATCACAACAATTAAGATGTGGAAGCATCTAAAGGATCATCAGTTGTGATATATACTTACAACGAAACATTATTTAGCCATATAAATGAAATTCTGTCACATGCTACAACATGATTGATCATTTAAGACATCACACCATAGGAAATAAGCCAGAAACAACAAAGACAAATATTGTAGGCTTCTACTTGTGTGAAATATCTACCATAGTCAAGCCACAGAAAGCAAACCAAAAAGAACTATGGAGTCCACGGGCTCGGGAAACAGGAAAGAAAAGAGGAGTTGTTGTTTAATGGGATAGGTGAAGGCTATAGAGTTTCAATTTTGCAAGACGAAAAGGTGTAGAGATCTGTTGCATAACAATGTGATAAGGAATTACCTAGTAGTTCAGAGGTAAGGACGCCACGGTTTCCTCTCAGGGGCCTGGGTAAGATCCTCAACAAGGAACTGTCATTCAAGCTGCATAGCACAGCTTAAACAATGACAACAACAACAAAACTACACTGTGACTATGACTGTATATATGTGTTAGTCACTCAGTTGTGCCCAACTTCGTGTCACCAGGGACCAGAGCTCACCAGGCTCCTTTGTCCATGGGATTCTCCAGGCAAGAATACTGTAGTGGGTTGCCATTTCTTTCCCCAAAAGGCTGATGAAAATGTCTGAAATACTTAGCTTGGAAAAATGCTTACAATGGTAACACTTTAACTGAGATGTGTTCTACAACAATTTAGAAAAAAGCATTTAACAACCAGGAAAATAACTGGAATAGACATTCCCAACTATTTGCACCCCCATGGACTGTAGCCGATCAGCCTCCTCATGCATGGGATTTTCCAGGCACCAGTGTTGCAGTGGATTGCCATTTTCTTCTCGAAGGCATCTTCCCGACTCAGGTTCGAACCCAGGTCTCCGCATTGCAGGCACACACTTTACCTTCTGAGCCACCAGGGAAGCACCTAGCAAAATGTAAATCAGTCTCCCTGACATACTACTTCACACCCAAGAGGTAGGCTATAATCTAAAAGAGGAATAACAACCAGTGCTGCAGAGGATCTGGAGAAAAGGAATCTTCAGATACTGTTGGTGTAACTGCTGTACAACGGTACACCCACTTTAGTGCTTTGTCAGTACCTCAAAAATTAAATATAGAGTAGCCATATGATCCAGCAATTTCACTCACTTATATATATCCATAGAAACGGGAAATGTTCAGTCCATGCAATGTCAGTATTCACAGTAACATTACTCACAATAGCCACAAAGAGTACACCAGCCAAGTATTACCCATTCATTGACCAATGGATAAACAAACTGTGGCATAAGCTCAAAATGGACTACATGGAAGCCATTTACCATATGCATATACCATATTCACCATAAAAGTAAAACATTCACTGCTATACAGCCATGAAGTGGATGAATCTTGGAAATACACAAACTTGGGGACTTCTCTGGAGATCCAGTGTCTTAACACTCTCCACAGGTTACATCCCTGGGCTGGGAACTGAGATCCCACATGCCACAGAGCTAAATCAATAAATATTTAAAAAGAAAATATGACATCTGCAGAAAGCCAGACACAAAGGTCACACATTGTATGTGGGAGAACTGTAGGAGCAAGAGAAGCAGGAAAGACAAACACTCTGTAATCCAAGTGAAACATTTTTTTCAGGGAGGACGAAGTGATCTACTCTGATAAAGGCTGCCAGTAAATTACAAAAATTAACAACGAACAATTGGCCACTGAGTTAATCATTTGAAATTCACTGGTGGCATTGACCAGAGTGGATTTAAAGGAACTAGAGAGCTGCAGATAACAAAGTCTACAAACAACTCTGCAGAAGTCTATAAAAGCAAATATGACAGAAAAGCAGCAGAAACAGGATGTGTCACCAAACGATGGATTTTTAACGAGAGGTGACATTATAGTCAGTCTGTTTGCTGATGGGAACCATCCAGAGAAACAGAAAACTTAATGTAGGACAAAGAAGAGACTTGCTAGAATATCACTGAATAAAAAAGAATTGAATAGATCAAGAATTGCATAGCTCAGGCAGGAGAGCACACAAGATGGAGAAGGCAACGGAAACCCACACCAGTACTCTTGCCTGGAAAATCCCATGGACGGAGGAGCCTGGCAGGCTGTAGTCCACGGGACTTCGAAGAGTTGGACACGACTCAACGACTTCAATTTCACTTTTCACTCTCATGCATTGGCGAAGGAAANAACCCACACCAGTACTCTTGCCTGGAAAATCCCATGGACAGAGGAGCCTGGCAGGATGCAGTCCAAGGGATTTCGAAGAGTTGGACATGACTGAACGACTTCAATTTCACTTTTAACTCTCATGCATTGGTGAAGGAAATGGCAACCCACTCCAGTGTTCTTGCCTGAAGAATCCCGGGAATGGGGGAGCCTGGTGGGCTGCTCTCTATGCGACTGCAGACTCGGACACGACTGAAGCGACTTAGCAGCAGCAGCAGCAGCACACAAGAAGACTACACAAGGCAAATATTTGGCTCACAGGAACAGACCTGAGATCATAGGAAGAAAGGCTGGCATGCTGGAGTAATGGATATGCTAACCAGCCTTCAAGTGAATCGCATCTCCTGATATTCCCACCCCTGTGTAGTTCTCTCTCAATCCTTCACAGGGTTGACCTGTGAAACTAAGCAAATACAGAAGTGAAGATGTGGAACATCTGAAAAAAGACTCTATGCTTTATCACGGGGGCAAGTGCTTTCCTGAATCACTCCTTCTGGGAAAAGACAGCAGCCCCCACCAGAGAAGCCCCTTGCAGAGGCCCACCGAAGGAGGAACTGAGGCTTCAGGAATAGGGCCAAGTGAGTTTAGATTCAACAGGCCAAGTCTTCACAGGTTGTCAACCCAGATAAAAGCTTGACTACAAACTCAGGAGAGATCTGGAGGCTCAACTACCAAACTGGATTCTAGGCCAAGAGATAACAAGTGTAAGTTCTTTCAGACTATTCAATTTTGAGATGATAGGTACAAAACAAACATTTCAAGTTATAGCCAGATAAAAGCTTGACTACAACCTCAGGAGAGATCCGGAGGCTCAACTACCAAACTGGATTCTAGGCCAAGAGATAACAAGTGTAAGTTCTTTCAGACTATTCAATTTTGAGATGATAGGTACAAAACAAACATTTCAAGTTATGGTACCATTCACATCATACTTACACACAGAAGAGTTCTCCCATACACATAGCAAAAATTGAAAAAACACAAAACAAACGAAAATACTACAAACAGGAGTTCCACTCATTTACTTAACACTCAGCCCTCTCACTGCCATGATCCTGTGTTCAATCCCTGGTTGAGGAACTAAAATTCTATGAAGCCACATGTTGTGACCAAAACAAAACATGCTATGAAGTTCAAAGCTGTACCAGCAATAGATAACTATACAACACAGTTGTATAGGCACAAGTTGCTGGGGAAGAGCTATCCAGGATCTTGTTTACTGGCATGTAAGGTACTCAGAGGGGCCCCTGCCCCCATCCAGTGGATTTCATTTACTTAATGAAATCAAGCCCTTAAGGGTACAGAAATGAGCAAGCAATCCCACGGAAACGTGAAATCACAACCCCTTTTCTCTGAATGACCCACTTTATTCATTTATTCATTTGGCCATGCTGCTTGGCTTGTGGGGTTCCAGTTCCCTGGCCAGAGACTGAATCCAGACAATGGCAGTGAGAGCCCAGAATCCTAATCACCAGTCCAACAGGGAACTCCCACACCTGCATTCCTTTGCTTTTGTAGCTAAAAAATTAGCATATGTGCATTGGGCCATTTGATCCTCACCAAGTGGGAGAAAACCCATGGTGCTCTTACTTGTTTTCTTTCAAAAAGGCAGGAGAAAGCAAGGCACCCTGCCTGTTTTTAAGGTTGCAACTCAGTGAGCTGCCAACCTGAAACCATGATTGCCCTGAAGTCACCACCCGCCATCAGGGTCAGCTAATCCCCAATCAGGAAAACTTTCTCTCAATAGAAACGTGTCAGCCCAGGAATGAAAGGAGAAAAACGGAAGGCAAGAAACACACAAGTTTGTCCCTTATTGTAATAAACATGTCTGTCACCTTACCTCAGGGCACACTGAAAACCTCAGCGCTTGAGAGCTCCCAGGCACGAAAAGGTCACATCCTGGGGGTGAGCACAGGGAAAGGTCAGGGTGAGTCACCTGTTCCAGGAACATTCTATCCCCCTCAGGCTCTACCTCGTACTACACTATCGATGTTGACCAGGCCCCTCTCATTCACCCAGAGCAAAGTATTGAAATGTTCTTCCCTGAGCTTCTTCCTCCCACCTCCCTTCTCTCAGGAACAAACAAACCAACAAATACCTCATCTGCCAACATCCGGAAGCAAATGCCTGAGTCTCCAGGCCTGGAGGGATGGGGCAACCTGGGTGCCAGGAGAGGCAGAGGAAACAGGAAAACGACCAAAGCACCATGGCAGTGAAGAGGCCACTAGATCGATTTTATTTATTTATTCTTTTTTTATAACAGGCCCTTTCCCTGAGCTGGCTGGTCCCACCCACTGGGCAGGAAAGCTGCTGGAGGGCAGAGCCCACCCAGACTAAAGAGGGGAGAGGGCGAAAGGGGCTTGGGGCCTGTGGGTCTGGCCGCATGGTCCCTCCTGAAGGCCCACGGGCCCTCACAGCCCGCCCCACCGAGCAAAGCCCCATGGGAATGGGGACCCGAGAAACACTCCCTTTGGCCCTGAGGCAACGCTTTGGCCGCACCATGCGGTACTCCTTACCGGTCCCTGTTGGCGGAGCTGCCAGACCTGCCGGCCGCTCACCTGCCCTAGGCCGTTTAGGGATTAACCCTAAATCTGAGAGGACTATGCCTCCTCAGGCCTGGGGCGCCGCCTCAGCTCCCCCTACAGGCCCCTGGGCTGCCACCTATGATGGCTGACAGGTGTCGGCTCCTGCAATCTGATTGGCCGCGAGGCTGTGTTGGGCGCATGCGCGGGCGGAGGAAGCCATGGAAACGACCCCTAGGGGCGTGGTCAGGCTGAATCAGAATCTCAAGGGTCTTGGGTCAAGTTTGTTCCGTCACAGAACAGGGAAAAAAAAAAAAGATTGCAGAAGTGTCAGGGCACAGGGCTGAGAACGGTCCGAGTCTATGAGGGGAGTCCAGTGATGTTTTCCAGCAAACACAGCCCTCAGGGGTGACCTACGGAACTGAACCATACATGTGGACCTTGAAACCCTTCCTCTTGGAATTACATTTCTAGCAGTGCAGGGCAGCCTGCCCCTATTTTTGCAGTCTATAGTGAGCTGTGAATCACCTTTACTTTTTCTTCTTCTTCTTCATTTGTTTTATTTTTTAATTTTTATTTTTAGAACTTTATACTTTTAAAGGCTAACGAAAACCGAAAAGTATCTTATTTTGTGAGGTGGAAATTGTGTGAAGTTCCATTATCCGAGTCCTTAAAGTTGGAACAGGGACTTGCTAGTTTCTTTGGTTATTATCTATGGCTGAAAACTTGATTAATCGCCAATGATCATATTCGCAAAGCCCCAAATATTTCTTTTTTGGCCCTTTACAGAGTCTTTTTGAAATGCCCTGGTCTGCTAGAAGTCTCCTAGAAGTCATATGGGAGAATAAAGTTTTGGTTGTGTTAGAAAATTCTCTTCTCTATTCTATTCATTTTTCAGTCTTTACTATTTTCATTCCTTCTTATCACTGTAAGTTTGTGCTGTTGCTCATCATACAACTTTCTGAGATAATTATATGTACCTCTCATTTCTCTTATATCTAATGCTATCAATTCACCTTGTTGTTGTTGTTGTTCAGTCTCTCAGTCATGTTGGACTCCTTGCAGCCCCATGGTCTGCATGCAGCACACCAGGCTTCCCTGTCCTTCACTATCACCTGGAGTTTGCTCAGACTCATGTCCACTGAGTTCGTGATACTGTCCAACCATCTAATACTTTACTGCCCACTTCTTCTCCTGCCCTCAGCCCTTCCCAGCATCAAGGTTGTTTCCAGTGAGCTGGCTTTTCACATCATCTGGTCACACTATTGGATCGTCAGATTCAGCATCAGTCCTGCCAGTGAATATTCAGAGTTGATTTCCCTTAGCATTGCCTGGTTGGATCTTGCCATCCAAGGGACTCTCGCGTCTTCTCCAACACCACAGTTCAAAAGCCTCAAGTCTTCAGCACTCAGCCTTCCTTATGATCCCACTGTAACATCCATACCTGACTGCTGGAAAAACCATAGCTCTGACTAGATGGATTTTGTTAGCAAAGTGCTGTCTCTGCTTGTTAAGATGCTGTCTAGGTTTGTCATAGCTTTTCTTCCAAGGGGTACAAAACTTTTAAGCTCGTGGCTAGCAGTCATCATCCACAATCATTTTGAACCCCAGGAAAATAAAGTCGTAACTGTTCCCTTTGTTTCTCTGTACAAATTTAACTGTGTCCCACCAATTTTGCTGAAGAGCATGTCCATTACCATGCACTTCCACGTATATCCTAATCTTCTCTTCTCAAGACAAGATTATACATTGTATGGGCTTCCATGGTCACTCAACTGGTAAATCCCTTTCCAGCCAAAGCAGGAGACACACGAGGCCTGGATTCGACCCTGGGTCACGAAGATCCCCTGGAGAAACTAATCGCAATCTGGTCCAGTGTTCTTGCATGAAAACTCCATTGAGATACATATTACGTCTGAATATCCTTATTTATATGTTCCAAGTGAATGGCATTTTAAAAGATGCTTGTCAAATCTTGCCATCCAAGGGACTCTCGAGTCTTCTCCAACACCACAGTTCAAAAGCCTCAAGTCTTCGGCATTCAGCCTTCCTTATGATCCCACTGTCACATCCATACCTGACTGCTGGAAAAACCATAGCTCTAACTAGATGGATTTTGTTAGCAAAGTGCTGTCTCTGCTTGTGAAGATGCTGTCTAGGATTGTCATAGATTTTCTTCCAAGGGGTACAGAACTTTTAAGCTCATGGCTGGCAGTCACCATCCACAATCATTTTGAACCCCAGGAAAATAAAGTCGTAACTGTTCCCATTGTTTCTCTGTACAAATTTAACTGTGTCCCACCCATTTTGCTGAAGAGCATGTTCATTACCATGCACTTCCAAGTATATCCTAATCTTGTCTTCTCAAGACAAGATTATACATTGTATGGGCTTTCCTGGTCACTCAACTGGTAAATCACTTTCCAGCCAAAGCAGGAGACACACGAGGCCTGGGTTCGACCCTGGGTCAAGAAGATATTCTCTTCTCAAGACAAGATTATACATTGTATGGGCTTTCCTGGTCACTCAACTGGTAAATCACTTTCCAGCCAAAGCAGGAGACACACGAGGCCTGGGTTCGACGCTGGGTCAAGAAGATTCCCTGGAGAAACTAATGGCAACCTGGTCTAGTGTTCTTGTATGAAAACTCCATTGAGATACATATTACATCTGAATATCCTTATTTATATATTCCAAGTGAATGGCATTTTAAAAGATGCTTGTCAGTTTGTGTTGTGTGGAGTCACACTGTCCAAATAGTATTGATCCTTGGTATTTGAGGATTTCCGTTCAGTTAAGTATACCATAAAATAGCGTTCCATCTCAGTCAAGTCAAAGGAAGTAGGTGTTACATAGAGAAATACTTGCGATGTCTAAAACGTATATATGTGAAATGACATCCTTTATGCCTCACAATTATT
>SJYR01004506.1:69048-82323 GCA_006410655.1 Kobus ellipsiprymnus
GAGACGGTTGGATGGCATCACAGACTCAATGGAGCTGAGCTTGAGCAGCTCCAGCAGATGGTGAAGGCCAGAGAAGCCTGGTGTGCCGCAGCCCATGGGATCAAAAAGAGTGAACATGACTGCCGAACAACAAATTATTTTTTGTCTTACTTGAAGTTCTTCTTGATTATGCAGGTTTTCACTACTAATTCAATTTGTTCTCTGAAACTCATGGAATGTCTAGGACCTAAAGGTTTTCTACAAATAAGAGACAGGGTGCATTAGTGGGGGTGGGTGGGGAGTGGTCTGTCACTGGCAAAGGCCTGCAGGTCCTGTTCAGTGAAATGAGGAAACAGAGTGACAGCGCCAAGTGCTTGGTAGAAATGGAAATGCCACTACTCTTAGTGGAAATACAGGTTGCTTCAATCAGTTTGCAAAAAGCATTTGACTGTACCTACATATTAGAATGGCTCAGTCAGTAACATCTTCCTGCAATGAAGGGGACCCAGGTTTGAATCCTGGTTCAGGAAAATCCTCTGGAGAAGGATATGCTAATCCGTTATCATATTCTTGCTTGGGAAATCCTATGGACAGTGGTACTTGCTGGACTATAGTCTATGGGTTTGTAAGCGTTAAAAACCACTTCCCAATAAACCATTACTACATGCATTATCAGACAGCCTCATGTCTAGACATGCAGACATAGCTATCCTGGACAAATTACCCTGAAAGACACACACTGGTTCCTAGGCAGCTTATGTGAAAAGGCAAAATAACAGCCACTGGACCTGCTCGAGCAACCTTTCCCCAACCAGAATCTTTCCGTAGTACTATTTTACTTCTTTCACTGACTCTTTTGACATTAACAGGGGGCTGTGCCCGACCACCTTTCTCTGGAAAGAAGTAACTTAGGGCTCGAGTTGATAAACTTCCTGGCCATGAAAAGAGTGTTTCAAACCCCTTGTTAGCATTCTAGCTTACTTGACACGTTTCTCCAGACTCTTGCAACATCGTTGAGCCAATGCTTGCTGCCTAGGTCTCACATCCCTTATCCATTGTGTTCCTGAGAGTGCATAGAGTGAAGATATAGACATGCCAAGCAGTAGCTTTAGCATTAGCAACATTAGAGTTTGAGTAAATAAGTTCTCTTTTTGCTGTAACCCACTGAATCTTTGCTCCATACAAATGCAACTGTACTTTAAGGATGACAGAGGCTAGAAATTCAAGAAGAAGCACTTGAAGGGAAATCATTATCCTGGCTGACCAAACCCTATCCAAAAGAGGTCAAAAAATATCAACAGGCCTCCAAGCAAAAAGCTAATGTACAAAAAATAAGACTCTTCCATGAAGGAACCTCATATAGATACAAGTTATTACTGATGGAATATTGAGTTGACTCTGCATTTTTCACCTTGCTGTATGTATAACTCAGGATAGAAAAGCCCCAAGGGAAATAAAGTAAGTGGGCCTCACTCACTGAAGCTTGGTGACCCCGTGCCATTCTTTCCTTACCTCTTTCTTTATCTTTTCCGTTCACCGACACCGTCCATCCTGAGGATATCCCTAGACTATGCTGAGGCTCGACCTTCCCAACGTGGGTCACAAACTTGACACTTCTTAGAACTCTCAAGCAGCTGAGCCATTTAGAGGCTGCGAGTGTCTTCTCTGATGGCTGCCATCTCTTGTATGCCAGACCCAAACTCCCAAGGGTACAAAGGAGGGAGGTCGGGGCCTTCTCACCACTTCTACTGCTCCCCTGCCTTGGACTCTGTGTCAAGTACCACCACCCAACTCCTGTCCTGCCTTGTCCACAGTTTCTCTGCCAGGCTTTCCTGACCACGATGTCAGAAATCACAGCCTCCCGCAACTGACAGGGCATATTCACATCCAGAGCTATTGGGTTGCTGTACTTTTGCTTCTAGAATAACATGTAGTGTCTGTCAGTGCAACATGTCTGCTGACAAAGGAACAGTAACTGTTACTAGACAGTCATTTATCTGTACCACATGCTCGACCCACTCATTCCTGGCTCCCCAGGTACTGGTACTTGGTCATAGCCAAGAGGCTGAGAAGCATTTTCTCGAAGCATGTAATGAATTCCAAATCTTAATGAATTAACACTATTGTGAAGGGAGAAAGTCAGCCAGGATGTAGCTGGATGCTAACAGGGGCGCTGGTGGTCCTTGAAATAAAAGGTTGGTAACACAATTTCTCTCCCTATAACAGATTTATTGATAAGTTTCATGCCATTAACACGTTTCATTGACATTAGGGACATTCTAAAGTTTCCACTGACCATTTCTGATTCCAGACCACATTTCATCAGTAGCATATCATAGTTTGTTTGGTTGTGTATAAAAGATGGCCCTAACAGTAAAGGTCCCTCCTGCCAATGCAGAAATGTAAGACTGGCAGGTTCCATCTCTGGGTCAGAAAGACCCCCTGGAGGAGGGCATGGCAACCCACTGCAGTATTCCTGCCTGTAGTATCCTATGGACAGAGGAGCCTGGTGGGCTACAGTCCATAGGGATGCAAACAATCCAACATGACTGAAGCAACTGAACACACTGGAGAAGGAAATGCTAACCCGTTATTGTATTCTTGCCTGGGAAATCCTATGGACAGTGGAACTTGCTGGGCTATAGTTTATGGGTTTGTAAGCATTACATAGCACTTCTCAAGTAAACCATTACCACATGCCTTATCAAACAGCCTCATGTCTAGACATGCAGACATAGCTCTCCTGGACGTATTACCCTGAAAGACACACACAGGTTCCTAGGCAGCTTATGTGAAAAGGCAAACTAGGAGTCACTGGATCTGCTCGAGCAACCTTCCCCCAACCAGAATCTGTCCGTCTTACTATTTTACTTCAACTCACATACGTATGCATATAAACATATATTTTATAGTTGTATGAACAATAATGCTGTGGGGCTTCCCTGGTAATCCATTTTTAAGACTCGTTACTTCCAGGCCAGAGACATGACTTCAATCCCTGCTCAGGGACCTGTGAGTCCACATGCCACTTCAGGTGGCCAAGAATAAAAGGAACGTTGTTGTACCTTACAGCTGATATCATGTTATATTTCAAGAAAATTTCTGTTTTTCATAAGCAGAATCCAGCCTCTTAAATTCATGTCACAAGTCACTATTTGGATGCAAGCTGCATTATATAGGCAAATGCTTTAGACAGGGTTTGACAAATTCGCTTGCTTTCTCTTTGTTTTTGCTTTTCCCAACCAGCAAGCTAAGATTTATTTTTATATTTTAGGGTTGTTTTATTTTTTCTTTTTTTCTTTAAAAAATACGTTTTAGTTGTTTACTTCATTTTCTGGTGGGAAACAGAGGAAAATCCTGTGACATATGAAAGTTATATGATATCTAAAGTTCAGTGACAAAAACAAAGTTTATTGCAACACAGCTGTGATCATTTGCCACGTGTCTGAGGCTATTTCACACTGGTAATGGCAGAGACCCCATGGCCCTAAATGCCTGGTTACTCTCTAGCCTTCTCCAGAGAAACTTTGCAGATTCATGGCAACAGAGAACAAAATGACGCATTGCAAACCCCATGGCTCAGCAGCTCCTGCAGTCAAGTTGACTCAGTGCGCGGAACACTTGCTACTCTGAGCCCCAGTGGAGGCTGAAGCTGGAGTGACTTTGACTATGCGTCCCAGAAGGATTTCTCTGGGAATACCAGCACCCCTTCCTGTGTCGACTGTCTGGGAAATCCTACCTGGCTCTCCAAAAGCCTTTTCTCACTGAGGCTGCATCAGGAGATTCCAAGCCTTTTAACGCCCATTCTAGTCCAATCCGAACCCAAACTGGGCCCCAATCAGGTTTCTGAACCAGTTTTTCCCCATAGGATTTTCCAACTAGCAACATTTCTACCTCACTGTTAGAGAGAGGGAAGAATGTGGGTGTGGCTTCAGGGCCCCTCCCAGGAGCTATTTTCCAGGTCCCAGTGTGGTGAGAGTTCCCACTTCTCTCTCTGGCATCCAGAGGCCCAGCACCATATCTCCAATTTCTTTGCATTTTTAGTTAGTAGGGCTCAATAACTTAAGGGCAAGGGAAGGTGGTCCACACAGCTATTCCAACAGGGCATGGGCTGATGTCAGGAACCTAAAAACTCAAGGGTTCCCTTCCAATGCCAGAAACTTCTCCAGCTGCAAACAGCAAGCCCCTGAGCTCTTCTAAGGGCAAGGGGGTGCGATGGGGGGAGGATCCAGGGTGAGAAGGTTACTCCCAAGTCATCTGCACTTGTAGACTCAGCACCCACTGGATTTCCAGGGTCCTCACTGTGGATCTTCATGCTGAACCCCAGGGAGCTTTTCCTATGCAGGGTCTCATGCTTTCTTTAACCGCATCAGGGAGGTCAGTTCACACTCTCACCCCCCTCCTTCTCCCTTCCCCCCTTCTCCCCGCCCCTTCTCTATCCTCCTTTGCAGCACCTAGATTATATCTCAAGCTTTCCCTTCCATTGTCTTTACAGCCCTGTGCACACAGATTCGTGCAGGGAGGGAGGGTTTCAGACGAGAAACATGTGTATTTCCATTCATTATAAGGTAACAGAGTCACTGAATTCGAACAAAAATGATGGCCACTAATGAACGTGATCCCCAGTGCTGTAACCGGATATAACATAAAAAATACCGTTCTTACCATATCAAAATGTGATCACCTTAAATTTATAGAATATCTGTCCATTACATCGCAATAAAGCAGGGAAAAAAATAAAGACTGACCATTGGAGAAAGCTCGTTTTATACTCTTTTAAGATGCTTGATGGTCAGTGCTGTGACTAGTTGCTCAGCTGTGTCTGACTTTTTGCGACCCCATGGACTGTAGCCAGCCAGGCTGCTCTAACCATTGAATTCTCCAGGGAAACATGCTGGAGTGGATTGCCGCGTCTATCTCCAATGTTGGTGAGAACCCAAGGCTGCGGACTTCCCTGGTGGTCAAGTGATTGAGAATCGGCCTTCCAATGCAAGGAATGTATGTATACTACGTGTTGGGTAAGATCCCACATGCCCCGAGCCAGTTAAACGGAGGAAGGATCTTGCATACCACAATTAAGACCCAAAGCACCCACACCAGTGAATAAAACGAAATATTTTTAAAACTCTAGGCTCTTTACATTCTTCTGCATATTTTATTTATGGACACACCATGAGACTTCCTGCAAGAGCTTAGTTTCCTGACCAGGGACTGAACAAAGGTCCTCGGGATGAAAGCACTGAGCAGTAGCTACTGGTTTGACAGGGAATTCCGAGTTTGATTTACTCATAGGGTGTATTTTTACCATATTCCAAAAGGTACATTCTGTGCACTGTTTACGCTTACAACGAAAACATTTTGGATGTCCTTTTTAAATGTTTGCAAACACGTAGCGAAAAGGAAGAAACATTTTGACTACCTATTCATGCTTCTAGGCATGCCTGATGGCTCCGAGAGTAAAAAGTCTGATTGCAGACTTTTCCTGACCCTCCCTGGGTCAGGAAGATCTGCTGCAGAAGGGAATGGCTGTTCACTCAAGTATGCTTACCTGCAGAATTCCGTGAGCTGAGGAGCCTGCGGAGCTCTTGTCCATGGCCTTGCAAAGAGGCAAGCACAACTGGACGACGAACACTTTCACTTCCATATGCTTCTAAAGATTGCTCTCATCTCAGAATCACCTGGGCCATGATTAAACAGAGAATCCAGGGCTGCAGATCAAAACTAAGAGACTCACATTGCCCTAGGAATGGGCCTGGGCATCGGAAAGTTCAATGTTTGCCTCACCTGATTCTGAAGTGAAGTGAATCCCAGGGTGTAACCTCACCCAGTGCTTTGGGAAAGATTGATCTCTGGTGGCTCAGCAGTAAAGAATCCCCCTGTTAATGCACGAGACCTGGGTTGAGCCTCTCGGTCGGACAGATCTCCTGGAGGAAGAAATGGCAACCACTTCAGTATTCCTGCCCGAGGAAGCCCATGGACAGAGGAGCCTGGCACGCTACAGTCTATGGGGACACAAAAGATTCAGACACAACTTCGCAAGTAAACCGCAACAATAAAGTGAGAGTTGCTCAGTCGTGTCCAACCCTTTGTCACTATATAGAGTGCATGGAATCCTCCAGGCTAGAATCCTGGTGTGGGTAGCCTTTCCTGTGTCCAGGGGATCTTTCCAACACAGGGAGCATACCCAGGTCTCCCTCATTGCAGGCAGATTCTTTATAAGCTGAGGCACCACTAGAGCCCAAGCAACAATAAAAACATGCTGAAAACCCCCAAGAATCTACTCCTGCAGGAGACCCTGAGGGTTGAGGGTCAGGAATTCATTTGCTTCCTCATGTGACACACTGAGCACTTGCCTTGGGAGGAGCAGCTTGTTGGTAATTCCATAAACAATCAGATGTTGTAGCTTGAGCTGGGAGCTTCATCCTCCCCACCTGCCTTCAGAGATTCTCGGACCTGCACACCCTCTTTTGCGGCTTCTGGATGTCCTTCATTTTGAAGGAAGTTAGGGTATAAGCAAAGCTCAGAGACCTGGATCCAAACTTCTCACTTTGGGCCACACGTTCAAATCTCCTGGGCTGTGCTTCTCAACCCTCAGTGAATCTCAGGAATTGCCAGTGGGTCTTGTGCAAAAACACTTTCTCATCCAACAGTTGTGGGTGAGGCCTGAGAGTCTGAGTTTCTCACAAGCTACAGGTGTTGCCCATGCTGCCTAAGGTGTCCATATTACACAAGGAGTAACAGTGGAAACAGTGTCAGATTTATTTTCAGGGGTCCAAAATCACTGCAGATGGTGACTGCAGCCATGAAATTAAAAGACACTTACTCGCTGGAAGAAAAGTTATGATAGCATATTCAAAAGCAGAGACACTACTTTGCCGACTAAGCTCCGACTAGTCAAGGCTTTCATTTTTCCTGTGGTCATGTATGGATGTGAGAGTTAGACAGTGAAGAAGGCAGAGCACCTAAGAATTGTTGCTTTAAACTATGGGGTCGGAGAAGACTCTGGAGAGTCCCTTGGACTGCAGGGAGATCCAACCAGTCCATTCTGAAGGAGACCAGCCCTGGGATTTCTTTGAAAGGAATGAGGCTAAAGCTGAGACTCCAGTATTATGGCCACCTCATGTGAAGTGTTGACTCATTGGAAAAGACTCTGATTCTGGGAGGGATTGGGAGCAGGAGGAGATGCAGACGACAGAGGTTGAGATGGCTGGACGGTATCACTGACTCGATGGACTGGAGTCTGAGTGAAATCCCTGTCCCTGTTGGACAGGGAGCCCAGGCGTGCTGCGATTCATGGGGTCGGAAAGATTCGGACACAACTGAGCTACTGAACGGAACAGAACTGAACTGAACTAGAGAGCTTTGGAAAGTACTGATGTTTGGGTTGATTCTGCCGGTCTTACTCCATACACACAGAATCCGTATTTCCAAGAATGCGATAGGGAGTCAATGTTATTAAAGGTCCCAGATATGTCTAAGGAGCAGGTAGGCTACAAATGTGTAACCAGGTAATCACTTGACGATCAACACTCTTTTGGACTTCATTGTGTCCTGCAAGATCCAAAACTTGAGGGGACTTTCCGAAAGTTCCAGTTTCTAAAACTCTCCACTCCCAGTGCAGGGTCTGGGCTTCGGTCTGTGGTCAGGGAGCGAGACCCCACGTGCTGCCTGGAAGACCGAAAACGCCACATATCACAACTAACACCTGGTGCCATCAAATCAATTAATTCACTAAAACATTATCTGTAGAATTCCTAACCCCCAGCACTTTGGAATGTAACCATATTTGTAGATTATACCTTTAATTAGGCAATTAAGTTTAAACAATGTCGCTAGGGTGGGCTCTAGTACACTTGGATGGTTCTCTGTACCAAAATAGAGAGGGAAATTCCCTGGAAGGCCAGTGGATAGGGTTCAGATCTTTCATGCCACGGGCCCAAGTTCAATCCTTATTCTGGAAAGTAAGACCTAGAAGAAAAGCAGCACAGCCAGAAGAGGGGGAAAGGCGGTAGGGGGTGGAGAGAGGAAATTAGGACAGAGAAGACATCAAGGATGCATGGACATAAAGGGACAGGAGGACACGAGAATGCAGCTGTCTGCACATCAGGGAAAGAGATTTCCCGAGACACCAACTGTCAACACCTTCATCCTGGACTTCTAGCCTCCAGAACTGGGAAAACATAATTTCCTGTAATTTAAGTCTCGGGTATTTCTGATGGCCACCTTAGTACAATAATGTTTTCTTTAGATCAGGAGTCCCTAGAGACGGCTCACCTCAAGGACAGGTAGTGGGTATTCAAGTGATGACTCAGCTCCTAAACATCAACACAGCTGACTCCCAAACATCAACAAACGCCCACCCACTCAGATTTTCCAGGAATAAGACTGCCTCTGTGTGTCCCCTCCTGGAGACCACAGCTGCTAAAGGTCCCCATCCAACTCTCTTTCTGGCCCCAACTTTTTTTACTTCTACTGCGAGGGACAGAACCGTGCGTCCTCTGCTCAAACCATGCTGGATGTGAAGGGGAGGATGTGTTTTATTGGGGAAAATAAAAGGAAGAAAACCCACAGCTGTCTAGCAGAACTTTTCACCAAGTGTACAGAAAAGCCTTCCCATGTTAGGTTAGGAAGGAGTAGAGGACATGAGTTCAACCTCTTCCCCTGGAAGGCTTTCATGAAGAAGGACAGCATGCTTTCTGTAAATGGGTTAAGGGCAGATGAATTTATTGGAAAGCATTAGAATCTGTGTGAGGAAACGAACGAATCGGGAGGAGATATGATGTCCTTCAGTTCTCTGTACCTCCAGAAGTTTCTATGTTATAGGCCCTGGTCCAGGGGTCCCAGAGGTCAGGGAGAGAGGAATGTTTGGTGACTTGGTCAACGCCTGACCCATAGAAGGCTGCCTCTCAGCAGCCAATGTAGGAATTTGGGTCGCTTTGCCAGGCTCAAGAAATAAGTTACTGGGAACACTCTGGTAGTCCTGGAGTGGTTAGGATTCTGCACTTTCAATGCTGAGGGTGTGGGATCTATCCTTCGTTGTGGAACTAATATCCTGCAAGCTGTGTTGGCTAGGCAACAAAAGAAACAAAAAGAGAAAGACATGCCCTGTCCCCACCTTTCCTTCCCGTGGATAATCCCAAGGGCACCTCCAGTCCAGGCCCATTCACTTGGGCAAGGAGGAAGCTCCCTGGGGTTTGTGGCCGTGGAGTGATTTGGGATCAGCCTGAGTGTCCTCAACAGGGTTGGGCATCTCACACCAACTGAGAACCTGGTACCATGAGATCAGGCTCTCAAGACACAGGCTGGTGTCTGCTGACCTACAGATCAGAGCTATGTGAGAAGTAGACATGGCAATGTGGCCAGAAGGCACAACATTCAAGAGACCACTATCCAGGTGGCTAGCCTCTACCCACTTCCTCCATGTCTAGAGGCGAGCTTGGTTCTTCCGTTGTTCTCACAAACCGATTCTTCTACTCTCCTGGAACAGGTTTATCTCAAGAGATTGTTGTTCATTAGCCCAGTTGTATCTGCAACCCGTGGGGCGCAGCATGCCAGGCCTCCCTGTCACTCAACATTTCCTGAAGTTGCCCCAAGTGCATATCCGTTGAATTGGTGTTGCCATCGGCCATCTCATTCTCTCTCACCCTCTTCTCCCTCTGCCCTCAATCTTGCCCAGCATCAGGGGCTTTCCTCGCGAGTCAGCTTCTCACATCTCATGACCAATATACTGGAACTTCGGCTTCAGCACCAGATGTTCTAACAAGCATGCAGGGTTGATCTCCCTTAAGATTGACTGCTTTGCTCTCTTTGCTGCGCAAAGGGCTTTCAGGAGTCTTCACCAGCATCACAACTCACAGGCAGACCAATATAGTGGACTTTCAGCTTCAGCATCAGACCTTCTCACATGTATTCAGGGTTGCTATCCCTTAAGATTGACTGCTTTGTTCTCCTTGGTACCTAAAGGGCTTTTGGGAATCTTCACCAGCATTAAAACTCGCAGGCAACCCTTCTTTGGTGCTTTGCCTTCTTTGTGGTCTAGCTCTCACAGCTGTACATGACCGTTTAGAATACCACAGCCTTGATTATACAGACCTTTGCTGGCAGAGTAACGTCTCTGCTTTTCAACACACTGTCTAGGTTTCTCAGAGCTTTCCTGCCAAAAAGCAACCGTCTTTGGAATTCATGGTTGCAATCTCCATTGCCGTGATTGTACAGCCCAGGAAGAGGAAGCCTGTCAGTACTTCCACCCTTTCCCCTTCCATTTGCCTTGGAGTAACAGGGCTAGACCCCACCATCTTAGTGTTTTTAGTACGTAGTTTTAAGCCTGCTCTTTCACTCTCCTCCTTCATCCTACCTAATCAGTGCAGAGCGTCTGGCTTCCTGCTGCTTCTGCCCTCAGTTCTAATTTTCGGAGTCAGAAAGCATAAAAGGAGGGTTTTGCAGCTTAAACCCAAGGGTGAGACATAGAGGGACCAAAACATAAGGGACCATGGCACATTGGAAAAAATCAATGACGACTTGCACTGCCTCCTCACCCACAGGATGAACGATTAAGTGAAAGTGTTAGTTCGGTCTGACTCTTTGTGACTCCATGTAGTGTGACCCAACAGGCGCGTCTATGGAATTCTCCAAGAAAGAAGACTGGAGTGGGTAGCCACTGTCTTCTCCAGGGGATCTACCTGATTCAGGGACTAAGCTTGTCTTTTCTGCTCTGCAGGTTGGATTTCATATTATCTGAGCCACCAGGAAAGCTCAAATCAACATGATGGTACTTTCAAGCACATCCCTAGATCAAAACATTGCTGGTCCATGCAGGTCCCAGCTCCTTCGGTCACAAAAAGTGACCTTCCTGGGCGTGCCCCTCGGAAGGGCTGCTGCAATTTTGTTTAGTTGCTAAATCTTCTCTGACTCTTAGAACACTTGGTCTCAGCAAAGAGCTCTAGTGAGCATACAGAATTAGTTAAAAGCCTTAGTGATGCCAGGTTGGCACAGAACCAGGATTTTGAGGAAATTTTCTCTTTACCATGTGGCTTAAGGTAAAAAATTAAGGATTTACGTGTGTTTTGTTTTGTTTTGTTTTGTTTTAAGTTACAGATGAATGACACCAAGGAGAAAAATGCCACGTTACACTCAACACTGAAATACTGAACACAGAAGTGACATTGTTGGACAATTGGGAATAGATTTCCATCAGCCTTTGAATAAATAGCTCTGTGTGAACATTTTTATTAGTGTAAAAACAGAATAAAACCTGTGGGGATATTACCGGTATAAAAGCACATGTGGACAATGGATTCAGGGTTGCTGCATTGTCACTTCGAACCTGGAGGCTTCCCTGGCTGGTCAGATGGTAAAGAGTCTGCCTGCAATGGAGGAGACCCAAGTGCAATGCCTGAGTTGGGAAGATTTCCTGGGAAAGCGAACGGCTACCCACTGCAGTATTCTCACCTGTAGAATTGCATGGGCAGAGAAGCCTGGCAGGCAACAGTCCATGGAGTCCCAAAGAGTCAGATCTGGCTGAGCAGTGGGAAAGTGGGCATGGGCTGGTGGGTCCCAGAGGCTCCAGATGGTCTGCAGGTGAATATCCCCCAGGAGTCCGGGACTGATATTGCAGAGTGAACCCATCTTGGCACCGCCTTGGGACCGAGATGGAGGGTTTGCATCTGCTGAATCCACTGGGGAAAATACTCCAATCCAGGGTCCGGGTGGGGTGAGCAGTGAGGGCCCCTCAGAAGAAGGTTCCCTCCAGTGGTGCTCACTCTTGGACACTTAGTTCATTCCAGGGCCCCGAGGACACCCCTTGTAAATGAGGACAGATTGAACAGCCTCAGAAATCACTGAGGAGGTGGATGCCCTGGAAATGAGAACTATAGAGAGTGGTCACTGGTGCCCCGAACTCCTGTAGTCGATCCTTGGCTATCAGAGACCATCTAGGCCTCACCCACGCTCAGGCCCTTTTATTTAAGCACTAACAGGAGAGTCATGTGTTTCTAGGGGAGAATCACCATCACGGTTCACAGAGGACAGCCCATGACTGGTACTGAAGTTCCCTTTATTTATTTGGAAGAGTCCAACACGGGTAATGACACCATCAATGTCCCAAGCCCAAAACTCCCCCTCCAAAAGTCAGAGTCACATTTCTAACTGTGTAGGAACACATCTCTCCAAATATCCCACCAGCCCCTCCTCCGGCCAACGCTAAATCACCTTTCCTTTTCCCAATGCCCTGAACAATTGTCTGAAACTGTGGTTTGTGTTCCTTCTAGCTGCACTGAGTTGTGGGTGTCAGGTTCCCAGTGCTGGGGCCAAAGCCTGCAACTCCTGAGCTTATATATCAACCCTACAATGAATATTTTGGTAAAGATACAACAGACACTCAAAGGAGCAACCATTAAGATGACTAAATATAAGTAAAAACAAACAAACAAACAAAAAAGGTGCAACCATTTACATAACTAAAGATAAATATAAATGAATATTTATATATTAAATATATATAATATTATATTAAATATAACTAAATTAACTAAATATAAGCTACAGACTCAGTGACTCCTAAGGGTATACAAACAAAAATATGTGTAACATTCTCTGCATGCCTTACTATCTTAGAAATCATCACCTTTTCCACACCACATTTCATCAACATCACTTGTATGCCTTTCAACACAAAACATATCTTAACTGTTTACCATTCCCTTCTTGGATCAGAATAGGAAACTTCTCACATAATTCACCTGATTCACTTGCTTAAACCATACACTAAATATATATCTGAAACGAAGCAACTGTTCTGCAAATAAAGCAGTTATGTTCCCTGTGGTATTTTTTCCCTTTCCCGATTTTATTTAATAAAAACAAGTGTGATCTATATGGTGTTTATTTTTCCCTTCCCGATTTTATGTAATAAAAACAACGACAGAAAACAGCCCAAGCAAGTCAACACTTGTCCAATATAAACCCGTGTGTTTATATTTTAACAAGAAAATAAGCATAGTAGCTAGCATCCATAAGCCTCCAAATGCTCAAAACAGCAGGGTTTCCCCTGAAATGTGAATGAAGGGTCTCAGACCACTCTGCAGAAGCATACCCAGTAAGACAGACAACCGAGAACATGCAAAGTTTGTGCCTCAGGAATAGCTGTCCAGGAGGGGAAAGGGAGAAGAGGGGAGGGGGAGAGGAGAACAAGGGAAATGGGAGGGGCAGAGAGATAAGCTGAGAGAGAGGGAAAAGGGGGAGGGAAAGAGTGAAGAGGAGAGGGAGGTTGAGACAGATGGAGGGGGGAGGAAGAATGGG
>SJYR01004507.1:0-12080 GCA_006410655.1 Kobus ellipsiprymnus
AACTGTTACAGACTTGCCCCTTGTCATCCAGCTCTAAGGTGTCTGTGAACATCCGTTATCCACTGCAATAATTTCTGTTGGTTTAAGCTTTCTGGGAGATGGAAATGTGGGCAAAAGAAGTTTGTGTGATGCCACATTGTTTCTTAAATCAGGAATAGCGGAATACTTTGATATGGTAAAGACCTGGTAAGTTATGATGGAGAACTGGAGAAAATATCGTGTGTCACTGAGCAGAGATTTTTGTTTCTGGTGCGTCGTGAGTGAATCTTCAGTTCAGTCGCTCAGTCGTGTCCGACTCTTTGCAACCCCACGGGCTGCAGCACCCCAGGGTTCCCTGTCCATCACCAACTCCCGGAGTTTACCCAAACTCATGTCCATGGAGTCAGTGATGCCATCCAACCATCTCATCCTCTGTCGTCCCCTTCTCCTCCTGCCCTCAATCTTTCCCAGCATCAGGGTCTTTTCCAGTGAGTCAGCCCTTCGCATCAGGTGGCCAAAGTATTGGATTTAGCCAGGTCAACGATGCCTTTCCAGGTACCGTTCTTATCTTAACACGCGTTTAAAGATGAGAACCGAGAAAGTAGAGTCTGCTTCACGTCTGTAGTGTTGGTTATGCAGACGTAATTTTCAGCATCTATAAAGTTAGCCAGGTGGTTGCTGAGTTTTATGTTGAATTCAGAACAGCAGCTCAGCAGAGAATTGATTCATTTAGGAGACGGGTTCAAGTTGGGTCCTTGCCGAGGTGGTTTTTCCCAACAGGATCTTATCAGGCATTTTAATCCCTTGAAACTTGACTGCCAACTCCGTGTTGGTTAAAGACTCAGGTATTCACGGTTATCGACGTAAGAACCACGGTTGCTAGTTTCTGACAGTTGCAGGTCAGTCTTGGGAGACACACTTTGGTTTAGCTCCTAATGTGATCATGGAAAAAGTAATCACGTTAGGTTTGTGTTCCTAAGACGCACGATGATTCTGTGCCAATTTCAACAGTTTCCAGGGATCTGAAGTGTAATTCTTCAAAAAGTTTTGCCAGGAGAGAGAGCAGTGGAGGGGCACCTGGCCCAGAAGTTGGTGACAATGAGAATTAATGATGTTGCGTGTCCAGGGCATGACAAGAGATGGTTGTAGACCGGCTGAAAACAAGTGGAGGAGTTGATGGAAATGGAACTTGCCTGTTAAATTTCACAGGCCTCTGACTGTGTTTCCTTGAAACCCAGAGTCTCCACAGTTAGTTGGGGCCAAGGGGGACACAGACGGCTTGTTTCTGCTTTTAATTCCGGAAGTGGACTCCCGAGAAGTGAATTTCATCTCTGGTAGGTGCTCTGTGAGATTTACTGGAGTGCAGGAAGAAACTTAAGTTGTCTGTTTTTTTTTTCTTTTTAATAGTTAGAAAATGTCTGTGGTCTATGAAAAATGCATACAATGTTAGTTGAATGTTATCTCTAGTTAATACTTAGAGGAGTTGGGATTAATGCTTTAGTGGTTTTCACTGAGGTGTATGGTGAAAAAGTGTCTTAGAGATCACTGGCGAGGTCCTTAGAGGTGATGAAGGAAAGAAACTGAAGTCCCTGAATAAAGGGGGGCACAGATGCAGTCTCTGTGTACACACGTGTGTTAAGTGACTGAGGCCTGCCACCTTAAAGATCAGACCTCCCCCCAGGGGTTGCAGCTATTAATAATGTCATTTGGAGAAGATACCATATACAGTGACAGAGGACTGTATATTTGGGTCTCCCGGGTTTTGCCTGCTTTGAGAGCTGAAAAACGATTTGTGTTTCCGAACCAGATGACCGTATCCCAGTTGCAGGTGCATGGGGAAACATTGGAACAGTGCTGTGCTTCTTAAAGCATTTCTTGATGCCGAGGTGTTTTCATAATCACTTAATTCTGTCTGTAAATCGGCTGCTCTCATTGATGGATGCCCTTGGGGCTCCCAAGAACCAGGCTTTTTGTTTTTTTTTTTTTTTTTTAGAAGACGTGATTCCAACTGCAGAAGATGTGAGATAGCGCTGGAACAGGCTTGTGATACAAGCCTTTGTGTGCCTTCAGTCTGGCTGTTTATATTGCGTTTTTTTCTTTTTTTCCCCCAAAAGACATATTTCATCCATCATGGTTTTTTTTATATATACATACATACATATATATATATATTTTGCATATCACTTAAGAGGCTTTTTAATAGAGAAAAGTGTCATTTTCGTTGATGCTTGTTGGTAGACGTTGCACAGAGTAAATAAATAACAGAAGTTATATTCACAACCCAGACCGCACTGTGGGCTGCGGAGGTGAGACCTGGGACTCACCTCCACACTTCAGGTCTTTGCCTGAGCTTCAGGTTGTTTGCAGAGAACGGCTGAAGCTTCGGTTTGCGGCACACTGAATGCCGACCGCGAGTAGTTCCCGGGTTTCCACAGCAGCCGTTGTGTTTGCTTAGCTTGAAGTGAGTGAGGTTTCAGCTTTGGGTTTTGTGTGTGAGTCTTGTGTCTCTTTTTGTGGCTCCTGAGTTTGCGGTGTAGCTTTTGTGAGTCCAGGAAAGCAGAGAACCAGCCCTGTGCACACAAGACGTCTGCAGCTGATAACCCTCTTGTTCTATACGACTCAGGCTCGTCAGTATCCACTCCAGACATTCATTTGTCCTTGGGTAAACCGATCAAACCCGTCCATCCTAAAGGAAATCAATGCAATAGTCAATGGATATTCAGTGGAAGGACTGAAGCTGAAGCTCCAATAGTTTGGCTACCAAAGAGCTGACTCATTGGGAAAGACCCTGATGCTGGGAAAGATTGAAGGCAAGAGGAGAAGGGGACGACAGAGGACGAGATGGCTGCATGGCATCACCGACTCGATGGACATGAGTTTGAGTGAGCTCCGGGAGTTGGTGATGGACAAGGAGGCCCGGCGTGCCGTGGGGTCTCAGAATCGGACATGATTGAGTAACTGCACAGCAAAACTGAGACAGAGGACGAGATGGCTGCATGGCATCACCGACTCGATGGACATGAGTTTGAGTGAGCTCCGGGAGTTGGTGATGGACAAGGAGGCCCGGCGTGCCGTGGGGTCTCAGAATCGGACATGATTGAGTAACTGCACAGCAAAACTGATCCGTTTAATCTGCTAATAAAGAAAACAGAAGAGAGTTTCTTTTATGGTAATATTCAGAAGACACCGACTGTAAAGACATAGAAGAAACAGGAAGTAGATTTTTTTTTCCCTTTTTTTAAAAATTGAACCTGTGTCTTGCAGGATCTTAACCCCTGTAACCAGGACTAGAATGCAGGCCCTTGGCACTGAAAGCTTGGAATCCCAGCCTGTAGACCTCCAGAGAATTCCCGGGAAGTAGAATTTTTGATGTCTATATTATGCCCCTTTGTCTCTGCTCTCCAGAGATCAGTGCTTGAAGCTCCTGTAACACATGTGATTTGATGAAAGTCTTTAGGAATGTACTCTTGTTTGCCCTGATCATCTAACAGGCGGGAGATATTGACGCAAAGTATTTTGCTTTTAACTGGATGCCTTAAGCCTTGCCCGGGTCCTGACCCTCCCCCAGGAGGGGTCTTAGTTTCAGCAGGAGGGGTCTTCGTTGTGATCCCCAGGCACTCTCGCTGCGACACAGGGGTTGTATTGCTTCACAGGGTGTGGGACCTTGTTTCCCTGACCAGGGGTTGAACCCCGTTTCCCCTGCATTGGAAGGCAGGTTCTCAGCCACTGCACAGTCAGGGGAGTCCTGGCGACCCAACGTCTTGTTGCAGACAGGTCAGCTCAACACCGATAAATCGCTTCAGCTTTGGACAGGAATCTTTTTTTGTTGTTGATAACTCTCTAATAATCATTCGTTTGGTTATTTGCGAGCCAAATTATGCTAAATAATATTCAGAAATGTATCGGAGAATAACCATATCTTGAGACTCTTCGAAGAAACGGGTATAAAAGTTGTTCTTATTTCCTAAATGCGTGCTGCAGGTACCCATGGAGTGTAGAGATCTGCGGATATGTGCTTATCTCTAAGCCATGTCCGACTTTGCGATCCCATGGACTGTAGCCCGCCAGGCTCCTCTGTCCGTGGAATTTTCCAGGCAAGAATACTGGAGTGGGTTACCATGCCCTCCTCCAGAGGATCTTCCCCACCCAGGAACTGAGCCTGAGTTTCCTGCATTGGCGGGCAGAGTCTTTATAACACTGTGCCACCAGGGAAGCCCAAGATCCATCTCTGTATCCCCCCGGGGAATTACAGCCACAGGTGTGGGAAGCAGGAATATAGAGGAATAGAAGCGACAAATGGTAAGAGCCAGCAGTATGTGGAATATCTAGATAATGCTAACCTTTGAGGGAAGATGTAAACACATGAGTCTTTATGAAAATGAACTATTTTCATTTTCCCGCAGAAATAAAAATCCATTGCAGTTCAAATAATTGTATGTGAAGCTTTACGATTGGAAATCTGAATTGAGCAACATTATATAACCCTGGCTAATTACGTTAGTATATTCAGAGTAAATATTTTTAGAATAAGATTAGCTCATGGAAGTGTTTCTTTTTTCTCTCAGTACAGCTCATATCTACCCAATCGTTAATAGGTTCTAATTGCCTTGTTTTTTTTTTTTTTGTTTGTTTTTTTTTTTTAGCATCCTGTATGTGTGTGTTTTCAGAGAAGTTAGTTGAATAAAACCAGAGACTGTCTGTTTTCACGACTTCCCAGTTCATATTTAAACCTGAAATGGTCCACAGAAGCAGCTGTCCCTTGTGAAGTTTAACTTTGTCAGTTCCTGGCCCAAGAGAAGAGGTCAGCTCGGGTCCCATTTATCTGGGCGGCGTTTGCTTTAAGGGAAGTTTTGGGTTTGATTCATTGTTTGCAGTCTACAAGTAAATGTTCAACCTCCTTGAATTTCCTGTGGTGTTTGCTTTTCCATTGAATGTTCTATATTTGGACCGCAAATGTGTGTTTTCTGTATGGCTTTTCTGATGGCCCAGATGTTTGTCGGAGAGAAATTTCTCTCTGTACACACTGCTGGCGTTGGGCAGTTCGCTTGTTGGGTTGTTCCTAGACCTGAGTTGGACACATGGTAGATTCAGGTTGGGCTTGTTGTTGCTTCTGCGGGCTTTGTTTGCGTTTGCCATCCATCTTTGCTTTGCCTTTGGGTGACTGTCGATGGCTGCCTGCGGCGATTCAGTTAACACAGAGCTCTAAATCCCATTTAAGACCACGTTGGTTTTCTGCAGCAGTGTTGCTGAGGGGACTCATTATTTTGCTGTTCAGTCCCTCCATCGCGTCCACCTCTTTGCGACCCCGTGGACTGCAGCACGCCAGGCCTCCCTTGTCCATCACCTGCTCCCGGAGTTTACTCAAACTCATGTCCATTGAGTTAGTGATGCCATCCAGCCATCTCATCCTCTGTCACACCCTTCTCCTCCCGCCTTCAATCTTTCCCAGCATCAGGGTCTTTTCCAGTGAGCTGTTCGCATCAGGTAGCCAACGGATTGGAGTTTCAGCTTCAACATCAGTCCTTCCAGTGAATATTCAGGACTGATTTCCTTTAGGATGGACTGGTTGGATCTCCTTGCAGTCCAAGGGACTCTCAAGAGTCTTCTCCAGCACCACAGTTCAAAAGCATCCATTCTTTGGCGCTCACCAACTCTCACATGCATACACGACTACTGGAAAAACCATAGCTTTGAGTAGACGGACCTTTGTCGGCAAAGTAATGTCTCTGCTTTTTAGTATGCTGTCTAGGTTGGTCATAGCTTGCAAGGAGCAAGCGTCTTTTAATTTCATGGCTGCAGTCACCATATGCAGTGATTTTTGGATCCCCCCAAAATAAAGTCTCTGAGTTGTTTCCACTGTTTCCCCATCTATTTGCCATGAAGTGATGGGACCAAATGCCATGATCTTAGTTCTCTAAAGGCTGAGTCTTAACTGGGATGGGGTGGTTGGCGGTGGGGTGCGGTGATGGGGTAGAGGTGAGCAATCATGTCTCCCCCCGTCCCCCACCAGGGACATTCAGCAAGGTTTGGAGACTTCAGGGGATCTCGTGGGCAGAGGCCACGGATAGATAGTGCTCAGCCCCTAAGAATGCACGAGTTAGCCCCCCACAAGGAGTTACCTGGCCTAGGGTCTGCGCATGCCCAGCCTGAAGAGCCCTGCACAAGCACAATTTCCAGGTTACCCTTGTGCACTTTGCAGTTGAAGCACCATGTCTTGCAATATAGTCAGCACTGGGAACGGCAGTTGGCAGTCCTTTCCACATAAAGACATAAAGCCCTCCCCAGAAAAAGTGGGTCGTTTACGTCTCAGAGAAGGCTGTATGCAGGCAACTGGAAACCTGAGGATCTTGACTAGGTCACTAGGATTTCTGTGACTTATTCTTACTGCCTTCGTACTGCATTCATCCTTTCAGCTTTATTACATATCTTTCTTTCTTTTTCTGTTGCCCAATCTATTTGGTGTTGAAAAATCTGTTTTTTATTAGGAGATTTCCATTATGAGTTTAATTTTTTTTTTTCCTCCGGTGGCCTTTTGCCAACTGTTTCTCTTACGCGTGTATTTTCTTTTTCCTTGTCAGTAAGATTGCAAGTCCTTGACAGCAAAGATCATGCCTTTTAGGTTTTCTTTCTGATCTGCAGCACGTCGAGCATATGGTTGTTAACGTCAGTTGCTAGCTGTGTCCGTCGAAATTCGTGTTCTGTCTTGTGGTTAAGGCTTATGTACCAGACCAGCCTTTTATATCTTGCTGTCGATTCCGGTTCGAGTCTTTGGGGGCTGAGGGGTTAGTCTGTTGATGTTCAGGTGCTAAGTGGCAAAAAGAAGCCTTGGACCTCATTTGAGGAAGGGAGAGGCTGATAGCTTCATTGCTTCTCCTATGTAGGGGTTGTTTTATTTTGGTGATTGAAGTGTTGGAGGTGTGAAAAAAAATGAAATGAAATCGGGTTATGTGGCTTGCTGGCAGGACAAGCAGAGGACAGTGAGTGAGTCGATGTCTCCGTGGACTGCACGTTCCTTGCACACCAGGCCGATGGAAGATTTCTTCTAAAAAGCCAACTGGGGAAGCATTTGCCTCTGAAGGTGCTGAGTCCCCTCTAATTTGCTATCACCACGGTGATACTGAGTCAGGCATCACTGGGGCTACAGCAAGTTTTAGGAAAACAACTTTGTTATGGAAAACTTTCTCTTTTTTCTCCTCCCTTGGTCGAGTGATGTTGCATTGCCCTGGTTCTTGCTGAATGTGTCTTTGGGACAGTAGTCTTAAGAGGAAGACTTTGTGTTCTTCCTGATTCCCCGTGTGAGGCATGACATTTCCTGACATGGGTGATGGGGAGAGGGTCAGAACCCACAGAGACAGTTCCAGCCTTCAGCTGTCCTTGGGTTTTTGTTTTTTTTTTTAATTTTTTGATTGTGCTGGGTCTTCATTGTGCACCACACGGGCTGTTCATTGCTCCACACCGGATTTCTTTAATTGTAGCGCAGGCTCTGTAGTTGTGACTCACCTCACGGGAGCTCTTGGCAGACCAGGGATCCAGACGTGTGTCCCCTGCCTTGGCAGGCGGATTCTTAACCACCGGACCACCAGGGGAGTCCCCGGCTCTCCTTTTTTAATTTTCATTTTGTAAACAGTGAGGTATAATTTGATATGTAATCTTATATCTGGGCTTCCCTGGTGGCTCAGCTGGTAAAGAATCCACCTGCAATGTGGGAGACCTGGGTTCAATCCCTGGCTTGGGAAGATCCCCTGGAGAAGGAAATGGCAACTCACTCCAGTATTCTTGTCTGGAGAGTCCCCTTGGACAGAGGAGCCTGGCGGGCTACAGTCCACGAAAGAGTTGGACACGACTGAGTGACTAAACGCGCATTGTGTGAGCTTAAGATGTGCAACATAATGATTTGATGTGTGTAAACACGGTGCAAAGATAACAGTGGGTTTAGTAAACTATCACCACACTCGCTTACTTTTTTTTTATGGAGAGTCCCCTTGGACAGAGGAGCCTGGCGGGCTACAGTCCACGAAAGAGTTGGACACGACTGAGTGACTAAACGCGCATTGTGTGAGCTTAAGATGTGCAACATAATGATTTGATGTGTGTAAACACGGTGCAAAGATAACAGTGGGTTTAGTAAACCATCACCACACTCGCTTACTTTTTTTTTTCTCATAGTGAGAACTTTTAAGATTTATTCTCTTAGTAGTGTTCAGATACAGACTCCAGTGTTCACTAGAGTCCTGTATTTGTTTTTTTCTCATGATGAGAACTTTTAAGATTTATTCTCTTAGCAGTGTTCAGATACAGACTCCAGCGTTATTAACTGCAGTCATGTATTGCATCGAATCCCCAGGATTTATTATTTACTTGGCTGGGCTTGGTCTTAGTATTAGCATTTGGTATTCCACGCTTCTNTTGCACCCTCATCTTCCTGGAAGCTTTGACTTCTCACAGGTTAAATTCTTCCCTTCCGGTCCACATGCAGAAGCACGCACACTGGGAAGCAAATACTTTCAGAAATAAGGTGGATTCTCCCGTTGGGAAACTGGGGTTATTTGAGCCAAGGCAAGTTGCTGACCTTGCCGTCCAAGATGGAGAGCCATGTAACTGTAGATGATAATTTTTTTTTTTTTTTCATTTTTGCGATACCAAGACTCTTGAGAGTCCCTTGTTCTGCAAGGAGATCAAACCACAGTCCGTCCTAAAGGAAATAAACCCTGCATGTTTCTTTGGAAGGGCTGATGCTGAAGCTGAAACTCCAGTACTTTGGCCATCTGATGGGAAGAGCTGACTCATTGGAAAAGACCCTGATGCTAGGAAAGATTGAAGGCAGGAGAAGAAGGGGACAACAGAGCGTGAGATGGGTGGATGGCATCGTTGACTTGATGGACATGGGTTTGAGTAAGCTCTGGGAGCTGGTGATGGACAGGGAGGCCTAGCGTGCTGCAGTCCATGGGGTCTCAAGGAGTCGGACAACAGCTGAGTGACTGGACAATATCACGACTGATGTTTACCTGGGAGGAACCCTTAAATGGGAGCCGCATAATTGAGTTTTAGCCCTAATGCTCTCAGTAACCGCCCATGTGACCACTCACTGGCCCCAGGGGAATAAATGAATCATCCTGTTGCTTCTGTCTGCCCGGCCCTTGCTCTCCACGCTCTCTGAAGGTCCCAGCTCACAGTACGGTCGCTCCATCTTCAAGACTGTTCACATTGACCTCCCCGGGTGGTCCTATGGTGAAGCATCCGCGTTGCAATGCAAGGGACGTGGCTTCAGCCCCTGAGAGGCTTCATTTCAGACCAAAGCGAAGGTCCTGAGTGCCACAACTAAGACCCAACACAGCCAAATAAATAATTTCTTTTTGTTTTTTAGAAGGGGGACTCTTTATAGCCTGTAGTTTGAGTTACTGGAATTATGGGGGGGCGGCTAACTTTGTCAGTTGCAGAGGTAAAAGTTACGTGTGGTGAAACCTGGTGGCCACCACTCTGCCTTTGGAATGTTCTCTTACTACCTTTTAGGGAATGCTCTATGCTAGTTCTGTTCCCTGGAAGTTGTTAGTGACACAACTACCTTGAACAGGAACCGGGAAAAGGACCCACCTTCCAGCAGTTTGCATGCTGTAGGGCTTGTCTTAGCGTGAGATCTGAGAGCCTTTCTTATCTAGCCAGCTGGATGTGGTATAATTAAAGGCCTGTTTGGACCACCCTCCCATCTTGGCAGCCGCAGGCCTGTTTTCTGGGGTCTTGAGTCTGTTTCGTAAAGTTAGTTTGTGTCATATTTTAGATTCCGCCTCTAAGTGACGTCATTTGATGCTTGCCTGTCTCTTTCTGACTTGGTGTGATTGTCTCTGCGTCCATCCGTGTAGCTGCAGGCGGCACCATCCCATCCTTTTTCATGGCTGAGTACTCTTCCACCGTATATACCATGTAGCGTGTCTTCCTTATCCATCCGTCTGTCAGTGGACATGTACGTTGTCTCCCTGTCCTGGCTGTCATGGCTCATGCTGCTGTGAACATAGGGCTGCATGTATCTTTTCAAAATCTTAGTTTTCTCTGGGTATATACCCGGGAGTGGGATCACAGGGTCCGTATGGCAACTCTTGTTTTTAGTTTTTTTTTTTGATGAAGATCCTTCGTATTGTTCTCCATGGTGGCCGCACCAATTTACATTCCAGCACTGACCGTGTGCAAGAGATCCCTTTTCTCCACACCCTTTCCGGCTTGTTTTATTGGTAGACTTTCTGATGATGGCCGTTCTGACCGGTATGAGGTGGTCCCTCGTGGTTTTGACGTGGCATTGCTGTAATGTTAGCGATTAGCCACGTTGAGCATCTTTTCTCGGGTCTGTTGGCCATCACCATGCCGAGGCTCATTCTTTACCAGGCATTTGCCCTTAACGTGTATTCCTAGGTACAGTCAGTGTCCTTCAGTGAGTCCTACAGGGACTGCACAAAGGTGTCGTTAAGACCTGGGTGTTGACTTGTTGGCGTCAAGGGAACCGTAGGACATCTCAGTCACAGCGTGCTAGAAAGACCGTCAGCGATTCAGATTTCCACATTTTCAGGACGCGGGGCCCTCTCTGAGGTTAGCGTTCTCTGAACTGTTTATGTTCCAACGCGAGAATGGCAGAGCCTGGCTGGGAACACCCGGCTGCCTTTTTGCTTAATACATGTTTGATTGCGAGACTAGACGGGTGATTAATTGGCTGGGTCTCTGCTGCTTGTTGATTGCTCATTTTTAATATCGTGCACTCAAACAGCTGGGCGACGCGGTCCTGGCTTCGTCGGCTAAGCTTTCGATGCTGATGGAAGACCTCCGTTAACTCTGCGGACCCTGAGCAGGAGCGCAACTCAGGGCTGTGGAAAGCCAATCTCAGTGAAGGTGGAGCTGTAAAGATGAAACTTTCTTGCGCTTTCTGTTTTGGAGTTTGGCTGTATTCTTTCTGATGCTTTTGTGAATGATGTCTTCTTAATTTCATTTTCAGATTGTTCATTGGTACTTGCAGGATATTACATTTTAATGCAATAGGAGACCTTTTTTTTTTTTCTTCCTAGTTACAGGAAGCCAATCTCAGTGAAGGTGGAGCTGTAAAGATGAAACTTTCTTGCGCTTTCTGTTTTGGAGTTTGGCTGTATTCTTTCTGATGCTTTTGTGAATGATGTCTTCTTAACTTCATTTTCAGATTGTTCATTGGTACTTGCAGGATATTACATTTTAATGCAATAGGAGACCTTTTTTTTTTTTCTTCCTAGTTACAGGAAGAGATCTTTTTTTTTTTTTTTTTTCCTGGTTCACTGCCTGTGTTTGTGGCAGTGAGTTTGTGTTGACTTGAAAGACCTTCTGAGGGCTTGTTTGCAGCCTTTGGTTAGCCCCCAGTTTTTAGTTTCCCCAGAGCTGCTAGATTAAAGAGAGTGTAAGAGTAAGAGAGGCTGCTAGATTAAAAAAAAATTATTTAGACAATTTTCATTTAAGATGATTTACCTTGGTTGGTTATAAACCACAGCAAGTTTCAGAAATAGTGCCGNAAAAAAAAATTATTTAGACAATTTTCATTTAAGATGATTTACCTTGGTTGGTTATAAACCACAGCAAGTTTCAGAAATAGTGCCGAGAGGTCCTGTGTGCCGCCTCCTCCAACGGTGCCGTTGTTACATAACTTCAGACCAACAGCCAAAGCAGGAAATCGGCGTGGCGTAACATAGTCACTTTGTCCATGGTCCCTGCTGGCAGTGCAGCAGTTTCTGCTTGCACTCATTGGTGAGTTACACGTTTTTAAAGATAAGCATATGTAATATCTTGTCTCGCAATCCTTGAGTGGAGGATAAATGGAACGAAAGGGGATGGAACGAGTTAGGGCTTTTAAACAGGCACCCGTTAAAAGAGTCCCTTGACTTTTCCTTGGTGGCCGAAGTGGACGGGACAGGTGGCAGCCCGCCCCGGAAGGGATGGGATGCTTTGGGTGCTTAAAAAATCCAGATGTGTGCCGTGCCCGAGCTCCCATTGGGGGTGTACTCCTTTGGTTTTCAATGCTCAGATAAGACAAGCCAGTTTCTAGGTCTGGCAGGGCGATGGGTGAACACAGTGTGGAAGAGAAACCACCCTCCCTGCCC
>SJYR01004507.1:13592-63927 GCA_006410655.1 Kobus ellipsiprymnus
TCAGTGATTGTCACAAGACAGCCCGGAGATGCATAGCTCTCTCTGGGGTCGCAGGGGTGGGTCAGCATCTCTTATCTCGAGAGGCACCCTGTGTGCGTCCAGTGCCCCGGGGGAGCATCCCAGACAAGCCACTCAGGAGCTCAGTCAGGGCGGTAGCTGTCGCTCTGGGCATCGAGAAGCCCTCCCCCTTCCTCCCTCCCTGCGTGTGTGAGGTGTATGGTGCAGTTGCGGGAGCTGGTGCTGTGGCTTGAGCCCCTGAGACGTGATGATGAAACTGGGCAGTTGGTTGTGAAGGTCACTGACACAGGGGAGGCTGTCCGATTCTTACAGAGGCTTGCAGGCTGGACCAGAAAGGGCGTGGTGGGCAGAAAGGAGATGACTGTTGCCTGGGACTGGGCAGCTGGGTGTCGCAGCTTGTGAGCTCTGAGGGAGGGGGTTCAGGACTGTTTCTGGGGTTCCTGGAAATGCTCTGTTGATTCAGCTGATGACCGTTGCACGAGTCTGTGAATCTACTGAAAGCTTTTCACTTGCACACCTTCCACTGGGTGAATGGTCTTGGTATGTGCTTTCTATCTCAGTAACGCAATTTTGGAAAAGACCCTGATGCTGGGAAAGAGTGAAAGCAAAGGGAGAAGGGAGTGGCAGAGGATAAGACGGTCAGAGGGCATCACGGACTCATGGATGTGGGTCTGAGCCAGCCCCGGGAGTTGGTGACGGACAGGGAAGCCTGGCATGCTGCAGTCCATGGGGTCGCAAAGAGGTGGACGTGATTGAGCGCCTGAACGACAACCACATTGTGTAGGGGGATCTTTCATCGTGCATTTGGCAAAAAGTACTTAGCTCCCCTTTGTGACGCTGGAGAGTGACGGGGACCAGAGTCAGACACGACTTAGCAACTGAACAACAGGAGCTGTTTTAAAACTGATTTGGGACCGCTTTCATACTTTGTGCCCTGAACATCTGTCCCGTGATCACGTGTGGTGGTCAGAGGCCCCCCCCAACCCCCAACCCCCCCACGTGCGAGGACAGGGTGTGACTTCGAGTGTGGGGAGAGCAGATTCAGAGATTTCGGCTCCGGAAAACATGTCCCGGTCTGTTATCTCCGCTCCAGCCCCAGTTAGGAACTGGGCGTCCACAGTGAGTGGGCAGACAGTGGCTGCTATCAGAGGAAGTGGGGCGGTGTCCTCTCTGTGTGTACATTTTCCCTTTTCTCAGCCCCCTTTGGCTCCTCTCTTCCAGCAAACTGACACCCAAGAGAAGGCCTGAGATTAGGGGGAGAGGGGTGTGTGGCATGCGGCTTTTCATTTAGAACAAAATACACATCTGGGAGGGAAAACAAAGCTTCCCACCCTTCCAACACAGAGATAAAGATGGAGACATCAAGAGGGACACTCATCCTTCTGAATATTGAGGGGTAAGAAAATTTTGAAAATAGGGGTACCTCAAGTCACCGTCATCACCTTCTGTGAAATTGACATCAGTTCAGTTCCGTGCAGTCGTGTCCGACTCTCTGTGACCCCATGGACCGCAGCACCCCAGGCTTCCCTGTCCTTCACCAACTCCTGGAGCTTACTCAAACTCATGTCTGTCGAGTCGGTGATGCCATCCAACCGTCTCATCCTCTGTCGCCCCCTTCTCCTCTCGCCTTCCATCTTTCCCAGCATCAGGGTCTTTTCTAGTGAGTCGGTTCTCCGAATCAGGTGGCCAAAGGATTGGAGTTTCAGCTTCAGCATCAGTCTTTCCGATGAAGATTCAGGGTGGTTCCTTTCCCCACCGTGGAGGGGAAGTGCTTGACGCACATGTGTGCTCATGTGCGTGACCCCCGGTTCTATGGTTTGCTCTCCATTTCTTGCTTGGAAATGATTACAAGTTTGTCCTTTGAAGTCATGTGAACTATTTCTCCATTTCTCTCATTTTTTTGTTTTAAACAAAACATCCAGGTGGTCATTTCATTTTCCTAACACTCAGCGATTTTTGCCCCGAGCTTTGTACAGTTGGCCCCGTGCTTGAGCTAATCAGGGAATGACTGAAATTAACCATCAGGGGTGACGGAGCTGAGATGGGAGTGAGGGAAGACATGGAGTTTGTGTCTCCCCAGGAACTTAGCAGGCATTAGTGGGGGGCCTTGCGATTCATGGGGTCGCAAAGAGTCGGACACGACTGAGCGACTGAACTGAACTTGGGTGGAAGGCAGACAAGACAGCCCCAGGGACCACCAGGGGTTGTTGTTTTTTATTCTTTGTTCTGGTTATTTTTATTTGTTTTTCATCTCTCTTTTTTTAATCTCCTTTTTTTTTTTTTTCCTTTGAATTCCCTCCGAAATCCCACTGCTTGTGGGATCATGGTTCATGGGCCAGGCAGGGATCATTCCTGAGCCCCTGAGTCTGAAATGCTGAAATAACAGACTCCCCAGGCCCCAAGGAACAGTAATTGGAGAGACGTCTCCATCTCAACACCGAGACCCAGCTCTAGTCAACTGCCCACAAACTCCAGCACTGGCAACCTCAGTCCAAACAACTAGTGAGACAGGGACGCACTTTCCAACCCGTCAAAAATAAGAAAAAAAGAAATTGCCTGTCATGTTTAGAAAACATCAGCACTTAGTCTCCTAAAGAAATGTTGTCTACCATTGTCTAAACAGCTGTTTTTCTTCTTGATCTGGGTGTTGGTTGGAGCTCTCATGGTGGGGGTGGGGGTATGGTTCGTAGAGCTTGTGGGATCTTGTTTCCTGCTGCTGCTGCTGCTAAGTTGCTTCAGTCGTGTCCGACTCTGTGCGACCCCGTAGATGGCAGCCCACCAGGCTCCCCAGTCCCTGGGATTGTCTAGGCAAGAACACTGGAGTGGGTCCCCGTTGTTTCCGGCTGCTGCTGCTGCTGCCAAGTCGCCTCAGTCGTGTCCGACTCTGTGCGACCCCATAGACGGCAGCCCACCAGGCTCCCCGGTCTCTGGGATTCTTCAGGCAAGAACACTGGAGTGGGTTACCATTTCCTTCTCCAATGGATGAAAGTGCAAAGGGAAAGTGAAGTCGCTCAGTCATGTCCGACTCCTAGCGACCCCATGGACTGCAGCCCACCAGGCTCCTCCGTCCATGGGATTTTCCAGGCGAGAGTGCTGGAGTGGGGTGCCATTGTTTCCTGACGAGGGATCAAACCCAGGCCGCCTGCATGGAGATTGCAGCCTTCACCGCTGGCGAGCCAGAGAGGTCCCTGAAGAGTTATCCTTTGCTACTTTGTTGCAGCACACGAGCCACATGTCTTCCTTGTAAGCAGGTGTGCACTCAACATTGCCGTGAGGAGCAGCAGAAGAGGCAGGCTGGGGATTGAAAGAGCTGAGTGAGGAACTGGCTCAGGACGGCGGGAAGCAGGGACCCTACCCCCCTTGCCCCAGTGGAACCAGCACTCCTTTGCGTGTTTCATCTGCAGGCAGAGGATTTCTTGGTGTGACTTCCTGCATGTTGCAACCCGAGCAGCCTGTCCCGCCTCTGACCTCTGCTGTTTGGACTCCACCCTCGTCCCCGGGTACCCGGTGCATTCTCAGCGGCCAGGGTCACGTCCCCAGCTTGGGACCTGAACCTGGACTTTGGGGCTGGAGTTAGCAGTGTGGCCGAGGTGGGGAGGGAAGGATAAACGTCATCAGTGATGGACATGTGGTTCTTTTGGGTGCCCTCTATCTGCAGGCAGGAACGTCTGTCCTCCCTGAGCCTGCACGTGGCATCCACATCCGTGGAAAGTCTCTTCCTTGTTGGGCAAGCGGCAACCAAACTGAGGGCAGTGGCGCGCCAGGTCGCCAAGATGGGACGGGGACTTCACGGTCCGTGCTCTCTGCAGGGCAGGGCTCTGTTTCTCAACCGCCCGAGGTTTATTCACCCCGAGCTCATGGCACCGATTGCTCTCAGGATTCCACAGGGACCTCGGGACTCGGGGTGGGGTCACAGGCCGGGTAGCTGGAGGCCTGGGCTGGGTGCATGGGAGCCCTGGAAAAATTGGACGGTGTCCGGTTCCAAAAAGCATCTCTTGGGCCGCAGCGTGAGACAGGCTCCCTTGAAGGCAGAGGCCAGACTTGGCCTGCCACCTGTTTTGGTACAGCCTGTGATCTCAGAATGGTTTTGTAGTTTTAAACGGCTGGAAAAGGCCTCATACTCCGTGACATGTGAGAATGCTGTGAAATTCCCAGTTTTGCTGGAACCCAGCCATACCTGCTCGTTCAGATAGCGTCTGTGGTTGATTGCCTTCTCCCTCCAAAGGGCGTTACAACAGAGTTTCCCTCGGGCCCCTGGAAGCCTCCCGTGTTGACTCTCTGGCCCTTGCAGAACCAGCCTGAAAGGGGATCAGAAACGGTGAGATCCATGCCTGTCCGACTCTGCGTCCCCGTGGACTTGCAGCCCGCCAGGCTCCTCTGTCCGTGGGGATTCTCCAGGCAAGAATACTGGAGTGGGTTACTGTGACCTCCTCCAGGGGATCTTCCCGACCCAGGGATCGAACCCACGTTTCCCACATTACAGGCAGATTCTTTACCAGATGAGATACTCGGGAACCTGGTATTCCACAACTAGACAATCACGTGTTTGACATGAAACTGTGTCCCAGTTAAGACGTGAGGGTCCCAGGAAAGGTGGAGTGCATTAAACTGTGTGTGTACGTGCGTGTGTGTGTGTGTAAAGTCATTCAGCCCTGGCTGACTCTTTGTGATCCCATGGACTGTAGCCCCTCCAGGCTCCTCTGGCCATGGAATTTTCCAGGCAAGAATACTGCAGTGGGTTGCCATGCCCTCCTCCAGGGGATCTTCCCGGCCCAGGGATAGAACCCGGGTCTCTCACGTTGCAGGCAGATTCCTCACTCTGTGAGCCGCCAGGAAAGCCCACAGTCAGCCGTATCAGTTATGTATATGGCAGGCTTCCAGTGGATGGGGTGCTGGCTTCATCAGAGCAGATCAGGGCCGGTGCAGAAAGCGGGGTACAGGGTGCCCCTGTGCTTGGTGGTGAAAGGTTGTTGCTGGGAGCCGTGAATGATGCCAGGATTCTAGGGCCTCCGAAGAACAGGAATTTGTTCCGGGGCCTGTGATGAGGCTTCATGGCTCAGAGCCTCTGGGTAGTAAAGTTTTAGTAAAGTATAAAAGAGATGGAGAAAGCTTCTGACATAGACACCAGAAATGGCAGAAAGAGTACCTCTCCACCCTGGTAATTTTTAGCAAGAAGTTATTTACCTATTAGCAAGCTGCTAAATTAGAGGAAGGAGATGTCTCCAAACTCAGAGACTGGCACCAGGCCCCTCACCCACAACATGCATTCTGAGTTAACATTGGCACCAGGTGAGGCATCCCGGGCCATAAAACAATTGACATGAACCTTGAAGAAAGGCAGGTTTCTGAGCAAATGCGTAATTTCATTAACATCGCTTTAGAGGACATTTCCATGAGTAAAATATATTGCTTGCGAGTCTTAGGCGGAACTGACTTGAAGAAAGACAGAGTCTAGGGTAAATACAGGCTTCATTAACATGGTTTCAGAAAAACATTTTTTTAAGAAAAACGCATTGGTGAGCTCAAAGTTTGAGAAAAGTGAAGTTCAGGTGGAATTGGGTGTCATCATGGGAACACAGACTTGTAAAAGAAACCTTTAAAATTGTATAGAGCAAGGGGGAAAAAAAAGTCTGACACCTGTGGTGTGTTTCCTCCTGCCGATTAAGAGAGAGAAAAAAAAAAAAATGTCTGACACTCTGCAGCCTGTTTCCTCCACTTGGGGACCTGTGGCCTTCCTGCCCGTTACCCTCTCCGTGGGAGAAGAGAGGAAGTTGGGTCATCTAGAAGAGACCTGTCACAACTTCCCTGGTGTCCAGTGGCTAAGACTCTCTGCTCCCAATGCAGGGGGTTTGATTCCTGCCCAGGGAGCTGGATTCCATGTGCTGCAACTGAAGACCATGCGTGCTTAACAGCTAAGACCAGGCACCGCCAAACAAACAGAAACTCCCCCTGAAGAGACCTCTGTTCCTGTCCTGCTTTCTCTTCATCCCCGTCTCAGTCACCCGGAGGCTGGGAGTTGCTGGTGGACAAAGGCCACAGCTAAGCTCCCGTCTCCAGAAGATGAGATGGTTGGGTAGCGTCACCGACGCAATGGACATTAAGTTTGAGCAAGCTCTGGGAGTTGGTGAGGGACACGGAGGCCTGGCGTGCTGCAGTCCACTGGGGTAGCAAATAGTCGGACACAACTGAGTGACTGAACTGAACTGAAGCTCCTCCCTTCCGAGGAAGATGTTCTGCTCGCGGTAGGTCTTGGGGGACAGCCCAGTGCCATTGGTACTCAGAACGCAATTGAAAGGCAGGGCCCACCGCTGGGAGGTGGAACAGCTAGGATTTGGTGTGCAGTCTTCTTCCTGGGTGCTGACTAAATTCTAGCACCTTCCATGGAAGGCTTGGCTTAACATACTGATGGTGGCAACCCATTTCTTACCTTTCTACCTTTTTTTTCTTTTTTTTAAATATGGATCAGTTTTTAAAAGTCTCTTGAATTGAATTGCTTCTGTTTTATGTTTTTGTGTGTGTGTGTTTTTTTTGATATGGACGAATTTTTAAAAGTCTTCATTGACTTCGATACAATATTGCTTCTGTTTTCTGTTTTGGTTTTTTTGGTCTCCAGGCAGTGTGGGATTTTAGCTCCCCGATCAGGGGTGCATCCTGTACCCTTTGCATTGGAAGGCGGGATTCTTAACCACTGGACCAGCAGGGAAGTCCGTTACCCACTGTTGTTTTTCTGGGTTGCTTGTCCTGAAGGCTGGAGTTTTCCAGGTGGCGCTAGTGGTGAAGAACCCACCTGCACAAGCCAGGAGATTTGAGAGACCTGGATTCTAGCCCTGGGTCGGGAAGATCCCCCGGAGGAGGAACTGGCAACCCACTCCAGTGTTCCTGCCTGGAAAATCCCATGGACAGAGGAGCCTGGCGGACTACAGTCCATGGGGTCGCAAAGAACTGGACTTGACTGAACCAAGTCAGCGTGCTCGCGCTAGAAGCACTTTTCTGCGTGAGAAGCCAGTGCAGCCTTGGACGATTTCACACCTGTCATTTGGAGCCCGCCTTACTTTCCAATTTCTTCTTTATACCTGTCTTGTGTTGATGGGCATGGTACGAAGCCAGGGTGTCCCATTAGCTGCGGTATCCTGAGTGGCTTCTGTTTCCCTTCCCATTTCTTCTGTTTTCTTTCTAGATTTCTCAAACCCTCATTACAATGTGCTGGAGGCATCCACCTTTTCTGGTTGGGAGTGGCATGGAGAGGGATGTTGGCAGAAGGGGTAAAGATGGGGGTTTAAAAGCAACAGTTGACAGAGCCAGGGGGTATCGCTGGTGGCTCAGATGATAAAGAATCGGCTTGGAGTGCAGGAGAGGCCGGTTCGATCCCTGGGTCGGGAAGATCCACTCGAGTATTCTTGCCTGGAGAATCCCATGGACAGAGGAGCCTGGCGGGCTATCATACATGGGGTCACAGAGTCAGACACGCCTGAACAGTTGACAGATACACAGACATACACACACACATACAGCTCAGATCTTTCCCCCTATTAACCTACTTTGAAAGCTGCTAGAAGATTTGTAGTGTGGAAATTTCTCTGCTTTCTCCTGTGCTTCTCTGACAAGATCTACAAATAACCTCAGAGAGAGCTAGGCACATGGCTTGCTGGTCTCCTTGGCTTGGGAGGTATCAGGGTAGGAACTGAGGCTCCCAAGGGCCTAGGTGTTCTTTGGGAGATGGTGGGTGGAGCCAGCTACTCTGTTTTTCCTGGACCTACCCCTGCCTGCCATTTCTTGTCCCTTTAAATATGCTCTGTCCACATCTTCCCTTCCTGTCCTAGGAGCTGGAACGTATGTGGAAGCGTGGTCACGACGGATCACGGTGCTATCAGGAGCGGGTCGGACTGGGATGCTCGGCTGTTTTAAGCATGAAGCAGAAGAGCCTTTAAGAAGGGCCTCCTGTTGTAGATGAACGAGTGTGTGACTCTGAGAGGCCCTGTGCTTTAGTTGGACAGCGAGGTGCTGGAGGGGTTGGGTTGCTTCTGGAGCAGAGGGTGTCGCAGATGCCCTGAAGCTTCGATGTGGCGATTGCTTCAGCGGAGAGTGGGTGAAGTGCCCTGGAGCTCTGGGATGGGGGAGCAGGCTGCAGTGAAGTGGGGCAGGTCTGGGGAGGAGAGCCGTGAAGGAGCGTGTCCTCCCTTCCTGGCAGGGAGCCGGGGGAGGTGGCAGGGAGCTCTCGGGCCTGCAGAGGTGGTTCAGCACCTGGAGGCTGGGAACTTCCTGTGAGAAGCCGAGGGTGGTTTTCGGCGTTGGGGAGCAGCCGCTGGAGACGGAGTGACGGGCGAGAGGCTGGAGGTGGCTGGGTGCGTGCATCTTCTGGGAAGTCCAGCCCTGAAGGTCAGCAGAGAAGTGCAACAGCCTTTGGGCTTCCCTGGTGATTCAGTAGGTAAAGAGTCCGCTTGCAACGCTGGAGACCCAGGTTCGATCCCTGGGTGGGGAAAGATTTCCCTGCAGAAGGGAACAGCAACCCACTCCAGTATTGCCTGGAATATCTCCGTGGGCAGAGAGGAGCCTGGCAGGCTACAGTCCATGGGATTGCAAAGAGGGGGACACAACTGAGCGTGACTAAGCTCACACCAAACAGCCTTTGGGAAGGAAGCTAATGTGCAGAGAGGGGTTTTAGTGTGGGGGAAGACTGGGTGATTGGGTGGATGCTAACAGGAGGTGAGGGCTTCCCTGGCTGCTCGGATCAGAAAGAATCCACGTGCAACGCAGGAGATGTGGATTTGATCCCTGGGTTGCGAAGATGCCCCTGGAGAAGGGCATGGCAACCCACTCCAGTATCCTTGCCTGGAGAATCCCATGGACAGAGGAGCCTGGCAGGCTACAGTCTATGGGGTCGCAAAAGAGTTGGACACGACTGAGCGATTAGTGTTTTCTTTTTTTTTTTTAACAGGAGGTGAGAGGTTCAGGAGTTGACATATAGAATGCGGGCTGTATTTCTCTCCCTTGGAAAAGGAGGGGTGGGTACATTTCTTCTGAGATGCATGGGAAGATGGTGAGGGTGTAGACTTTCAGAGGGCTGGATTCAAAAATGATTTCTCTTTAAAAGCTTTACCAAAGGATGACCAAGTATGAAGGTCTTGGTTTTGTGAGAGAGCCAAGGGTCCTGACCCAAGGGAAGCCAGACGTTTTGGGGCAAGCTGATGCAGGAGACGAATTAGGCTTTCAGACTGTGCTTCGAAACAGAGGCTGTAAGCTTGGTGTAGAGAGCTTGGCGATGTCTCTCCTGCCTGCCTGCCCTTGTCTGCGATCACCGGCCGTACTTGGAATCAGAAGAGTCCTGTTCTATCTACCCTAGATAAGACTTTCTGTTTAACAGGCTGTTTGAGCTCACTGCTTGGGTTTTTAAAAATCAATGGATTGGGACTTCCCTGGTGGTCTAGTGGCGAAAGATTCCACCCTCCCAGTGCAGGGGACCTGAATTGTACAGTCAGAGCCCACGTGCTGCAACTAAGACCCAGGCGGTAGTTTAGTTGCTAAGCTGTGTTTGACTCTGTGTGAGTCCCATGGACTGTAAGCCCACTGGGCTCCTCTGTCCATGGGATTCTCCAGGCCAGAATACTGGAGAGGGTTGCCATTCCCTTCTCCAGGGGATCTTTTCCCAACCTACCCAGGGATGGAACCCGGGTCTCCTGCATTGCAGGCGGATTCTTCACCAACTGAGCCGTGTGTGTGTGTGTGTGTGTGTGTGTAGGCGGATTCTTCACCAACTGAGCCGTGTGTGTGTGTGTGTGTGTGTGTAGGCGGATTCTTCACCAACTGAGCCGTGTGTGTGTGTGTGTGTGTGTGTGTGTAGGCAGATTCTTCACCAACTGAGCCACCTGTGTGTGTGTAGTGTGTGTGTGTGTGTGTGTGTGTGTGTGTGTAGGTGGATTCTTCAACTGAGCCACCTGTATGTGTGTGTGTGTGGGGGCTTTCCTGGTGCCTCAGTTGGTAAAGACCCGCTGCATCCACGTAACTAACTTTAATTTTTTTTAAAGCCGCCCACCGTTGGTGGTGTGTATGGGCGTCCCTGGTGGCTCAGTTGGTAAAGACCCAGTGCATCAAGTAAATATTAGAGAGGGGGGAACAAAAAAGGCTTGAAGCGTAAACCAGGGCAGATGGAAAAGGAGTGATCGGAGATGGTCTCATTGAGCAAATATTCTCCAGCAGGGCTCTTTTCGCCGTGATGACGCGTAGCTGTATCCTTGCTGTCCGCTGTGGGAGCCGCTGGCCACTTGCGGGTGTGGATTTACGGGGCGGCTCATGAGCCAGCAGGATGAGGGCTTCTCTAATGTCCTATCAGCAGAGCCTCCAGGGGCCAGGGCTTGGGGAAGCTGAAAGTAGCTGGTGGGAAAATGGCCTGGGTGGGGCTACCGCAGAGGATTGGGAAGGGAGAAAGTCTGCGTGCTCATGGCCCCTGCGAACGGAAGCTGGGCTAGCTCTATTTTCCTCTTTTCTGGCTTCTGTTTGTTTCTTTGTATCTATTTTTTATCTTTGGCTGTGCCGGATCTCTTGCTCCCTGCAGGCTTTCTCTAGTTGGAGTGACTGGGGGGCCACTGTGCTTTGCCCCGGTTTCTTCTGTGGCAGACCTCAGGCTCTAGGCGTGCCGGCATCCACAGTGTCAGCACTCGGGTTCAGTACTTGCGGCTCCCAGGCCCTGCAGAGTGCAGGCTCAGTAGTTAGGGCGCACCGGCTTAGTTGCTCCAGACTTTGAGGATCAGGGATCCCACATTCCCCAAGCTGGCAGGTAGACTCTCACCCACGACGCCCCCAGGGAAGTCCTAGCTTCTGTTTTTCTTACTCATTGCTTTGTCGTTAAGTCGCTCAGTCTTGACCTATTCTCTACGACCCCATGGACTGCAGCATGCCAGGCCTCCCTGTCCTTCACCAAGTCCCGGAGTTTGCGCAAACTCCTGTCCGTCAAGTAGGTGATGCCATGCATCTTCTGTCACCCCTTTCTCCTCCTGTTTTCAATCTTTCTCAATATCAGGGTCTTTTCCAGTGAGTCAGTTCTTCACATCAGGTGGCCAGAGGATTGGAGTTTCAGCTTCAGCATCAGTCCTTCTAATGAATATTCAGGACTGATCTCCTTTAGGATGGACTGGTTGGATCTCCTTGCAGTAAGGCTTTCTCTAGTTGGAGTGACTGGGGGGCCACTGTGCTTTGCCCCGGTTTCTTCTGTGGCAGACCTCAGGCTCTAGGGGTGCAGGCATCCACAGTGTCAGCACTCGGGTTCAGTACTTGCGGCTCCCAGGCCCTGCAGAGTGCAGGCTCAGTAGTTTGGGCGCACCGGCTTAGTTGCTCCAGACTTTGAGGATCAGGGATCCCACATTCCCCAAGCTGGCAGGCAGACTCTCAACCACGGCGCCCCCAGGGAAGTCCTAGCTTTTGTTTTTCTTACTCATTGCTTTGTCGTTCAGTCGCTCAGTCTTGACCTATTCTCTACGACCCCATGGACTGCAGCATGCCAGGCCTCCCTGTCCTTCACCAAGTCCCGGAGTTTGCGCAAACTCCTGTCCGTCGAGTAGGTGATGCCATGCATCTTCTGTCACCCCTTTCTCCTCCTGTTTTCAATCTTTCTCAATATCAGGGTCTTTTCCAGTGAGTCAGTTCTTCACATCAGGTGGCCAGAGGATTGGAGTTTCAGCTTCAGCATCAGTCCTTCTAATGAATATTCAGGACTGATCTCCTTTAGGATGGACTGGTTGGATCTCCTTGCAGTCCAAGGGAGTCTCAAGAATCTTCTTCAACACCACAGTTCAAAAGCATCTATTCTTCGGTGCTCAGCCTTCTTTATGGTCCAGCTCTTTCACATCTGTACATGATTACTGAGAAAACCATAGCTTTGACTGTATGGACCTTTGATGGCAGAATAATGTCTCTGCATTTGAAAATGCTGTCTAGGTTTGTGATAGCTTTCCTTCCAAGCGTCTTTTAATTTTCTTCTTACTTTTTTACAATTTAAGAAGAGAAGGGGACGACAGAGGATGAGATGGTTGGATGGCGTCACCAACTCGATGGACATGGGTTTGGGTGGACTCTGGGNCCGCCCCGGCTGCTCCAGCGCTCTCTGCTTCTATCAGGCCCGCTTGTCCTGGGACTCGGGTTTGTCCCCCGCCCGAGGGGCTCCCCAGAAACCCCCATGCCGGCAGCAGCAGCAGCATGGGAGGGGCATTGCAGCATGTCCCCTCTTGGTCATCCAGACTTCAGAGTCCAGTGCCCACGGCTTTGAACAGCTTGCTTTCTGACCCTTTCGCTTCCCTGGTGGCTCGGATGCTAAAGAATCCACCTGCGGTGCAGGAGACCCAGGTTCGATCCCTTGGGTTGGGAAGATCCCCTGGAGAAGGCAATGGCAACCTGCTCCAGTATTCTTGCCTGGAGAACCCCATGGACAGAGGAGCCTGGTGGGCTATAGTCCACGGGGTCGCAAAGTGTCAGACACGACTGAGCACACACACACACACACACACACACACACACACACATGTCACTATCCATCCACACCACGTGTTCATCTTCCGGGACTGAAAGTCTGTCCCCATTGAACACCAACTTCCCGTCTCCCCGCCGTCAGCCCCTGGCCCCCAGTACATTGTCTTTATGCATCTGAGTATATTGTAACTGCTTACAAATGCTGGAATCACACAGCATTTGTCCNGTCACTATCCATCCACACCACGTGTTCATCTTCCGGGACTGAAAGTCTGTCCCCATTGAACACCAACTTCCCGTCTCCCCGCCGTCAGCCCCTGGCCCCCAGTACATTGTCTTTATGCATCTGAGTATATTGTAACTGCTTACAAATGCTGGAATCACACAGCATTTGTCCTGTGTCTGCTCCTTTCACTTGATATCGTGTCCTCGAGGTTGTCCCCTGTTGTAGCAGGTATCAGAATTTGCTGCCTTTTTTCTTTTTAAGTGCTGAATCCTATGTCGTCGTATGGAGAGACCTCATTATATTTATCCACTCATCTGTGGATGGGCATTGTGGTCCCTTCTGCCAGAAGAGGGGTGTTCCCCAATCTCTGGGCTGCAGACCGGTACATCTGTCTGATCAGCAGGGGCATTAGATTAGAAATAAAGTGAGTGATAAATGTCATGCACTTGAATCATCTCCAAATCACCCCTCACACTCCCACCCCACCCCTTTCCCGGTCTCTGCAAAAACTGTCTTCCATGAAACCAGTCCCTGGTGCCAAAAAGGTGGGGGATCGCTGCTTTATGTACTTTTTTTCGGCTGTTGGGACTGCTTTCCATCTGAGTGTGCAAACATCTCTTTGAGATCCACTTTCGGTTCTTTAACGTGTGCTTTTTGAACACGATCAGTTGAGTCGCTCCGTCNCTTTATATACTTTCTTTCGGCTGTTGGGACTGCTTTCCATCTGAGTGTGCAAACATCTCTTTGAGATCCACTTTCGGTTCTTTAACGTGTGCTTTTTGAACACGATCAGTTGAGTCGCTCCGTCATGTCTGACTCTTTGCGACCCCGTGGACTGCAGCACACCAGGCCTCCCTGTCCATCACCAACTCCCGGAGTTTATCCAAACTCAGATTCATCGAGTCGGTGATGCCATCCAACCATCGCATCCCCTGTTGTCCCCTTCTCCTCCTGCCTTCAATCTTTCCCAGCATCAGGGTCTTTTCCAACAATTCAGTTCTTCGCATCAGGTGGCCAAAGTATTGGAGTTTCACCTTCAACATCAGTCCTTGCAGTGAGTATTCAGAGCATGACCTAGCAATGGCTTTCACCACCACCAATCATTTCAAAGTAGCCGTGGGTGTCAGTGGTATTTTTTAAAGTGTCTGAGACATCTGAAAGCTGATCCGAAAATGCNTTCTCCTCCTGCCTTCAATCTTTCCCAGCATCAGGGTCTTTTCCAACAATTCAGTTCTTCGCATCAGGTGGCCAAAGTATTGGAGTTTCACCTTCAACATCAGTCCTTGCAGTGAGTATTCAGAGCATGACCTAGCAATGGCTTTCACCACCACCAATCATTTCAAAGTAGCCGTGGGTGTCAGTGGTATTTTTTAAAGTGTCTGAGACATCTGAAAGCTGATCCGAAAATGCCTACAGGGTCCTACCAGTTAGAATCTCAGGCTGTGCAGTTTTCACGAGAGCCCATTGCCCACGTTTCTAATGCAGTTACCTACGGAGTTTTGCGAAAGGTGAAGGAAAATAAAGTTCTTGCTTCTCCCCAGCCCCCATCCAAGTTTACGGACGCCCTGCAGGTCCATTCTGGTGTGGTCTGCAGACTGGGTTTCCCAGGACGCATGAGGGACCTGCCTCCTCTGTTCATTGCGGGGACTGGTACCTCTGCCCTGGTAGCTCCAGCTGGTATCCCAGCTACAGAAAATGCTTGCTCAGCTGTGGGGGCAAGCTTCCCTCTCCTCCACTCGTGTGTTCATTCATCCCACAAATAGCTTGGTCGGCGCTTTGTGCTTCCCTGGGTGCTTGGGGTACCTGTCGGTGACGCAAGAGGGGAGGGATGAGCAAGCGTCCCTCCTGAGATTGAATCTCAACAGCAATGAGAGTCACGGGGAAACGCAGGCAGCCGTGAAGAAAGTCTCTCTCCTCCTTAGTCACACTGAAGGGGAGCGTCTTAAGGTAGGACAAGAGGAAGAACTGGAGTCACAGCGCATGCCCGGCCAAGGAGCAGCTTATGCACAGGTCCTGAGGTTGCCCAGAGCGGAGGTATCCAGGGAGGGAGCGGAGGGACTGGCCCCTTTGCCAGGCGTCTGGAGACTGACTGAGAAGTTAGTTCTGTCCTGGGAGTATTGAGCAGTAGCTCGGAGGGGAATGCCAGGTTCATGTCCATTCTCCTCCTGCCTTCAATCTTTCCCAGCATCAGGGTCTTTTCCAACAATTCAGTTCTTCGCATCAGGTGGCCAAAGTATTGGAGTTTCACCTTCAACATCAGTCCTTGCAGTGAGTATTCAGAGCATGACCTAGCAATGGCTTTCACCACCACCAATCATTTCAAAGTAGCCGTGGGTGTCAGTGGTATTTTTTAAAGTGTCTGAGACATCTGAAAGCTGATCCGAAAATGCCTACAGGGTCCTACCAGTTAGAATCTCAGGCTGTGCAGTTTTCACGAGAGCCCATTGCCCACGTTTCTAATGCAGTTACCTACGGAGTTTTGCGAAAGGTGAAGGAAAATAAAGTTCTTGCTTCTCCCCAGCCCCCATCCAAGTTTACGGACGCCCTGCAGGTCCATTCTGGTGTGGTCTGCAGACTGGGTTTCCCAGGACGCATGAGGGACCTGCCTCCTCTGTTCATTGCGGGGACTGGTACCTCTTCCCTGGTAGCTCCAGCTGGTATCCCAGCTACAGAAAATGCTTGCTCAGCTGTGGGGTCAAGCTTCCCTCTCCTCCACTCGTGTGTTCATTCATCCCACAAATAGCTTGGTCGGCGCTTTGTGCTTCCCTGGGTGCTTGGGGTACCGGTCGGTGACGCAAGAGGGGAGGGATGAGCAAGCGTCCCTCCTGAGATTGACTGAATCTCAACAGCGATGAGAGTCACGGGGAAACGCAGGCAGCCGTGAAGAAAGTCTCTCTCCTCGTTAGTCACACTGAAGGGGAGCGTCTTAAGGTAGGACAAGAGGAAGAACTAGAGTCACAGCACATGCCCGGCCAAGGAGCAGCTTATGCATAGGTCCTGAGGTTGCCCAGAGCGGAGGTATCCAGGGAGGGAGCGGAGGGACTGGCCCCTTTGCCAGGCATCTGGAGACTGACTGAGAAGTTAGTTCTGTCCTGGGAGTATTGAGCAGTAGCTCGGAGGGGAATGCCAGGTTCATGTCCGCTCTGGCTTCTCAGTGGAGAGAGACCTGGAGGAAGTCAGGAAGGGAAGGGCACTGAGCGGACGCTGCCTGCTAGAATATTTTGCAGGAGTGGTTCCTTGGCCTGGGGCAGGTGGCCCAGGACACGGGGAAGGGAGGGGGTCGGTTAGTGACAAGACTTTGGAAATTCGTTAGATGTCTTAGGTAGGCTCAGTTGGTTAAAGAAGCCCCTTGCCAAGCAGGAGACTCAAGTTCTATCGCTGGGTCGGGAAGATCCCTTGGAGGAGGGCATGGCGACCCGCTCCAGTGTTCTTGCCTGGAGAATCCCATGGACAAAGGAGCCTGGCAGGCTACAGTCCATGAGGTCACAAAGAGTTGCAGACGACTAAGGACAGCATCTTGATTTCTGCCACCTTTCTGCTCCCTTTCGTTTTCCTTCCACGGGAACCCACGACGACTCGATCCTTCTTAATGCGTTTATATTCCTGTCTTATGGTGCCTTCCTTTTAAATCTCTTTGAGACTTGAGGGCAGAGCCTTAGCTTTCCTGGCTTTGAGTGTTTAAGATCCAACCCATATTTTATTGAATGGAACATAACGTTCTTTTCTTCTTCTGGGTCCTGCCTTCCTTGGTGTTTGCACACGTTTCCTGATGAGCACAGTGCAAGCATCAGTCTAACTTGTAAGAGAGGATGTTGTGGGGACCCTCTGAGCTGGAGCGTCTGTTCCCGGACTTTCCCTGGAGTCTCTAGACTTGTGGGGGGTGGGGTAATCACTGCTATATAAGAAAGCGTTCTCACTATTTGCATTTATAGAGTTTGCTTTTTTAAAAAGAAGCTATTTAGATTTTCGTGGAAAAATTATATAGTCTCCCGAGTGGTGTTTTGCCTTTGGTTCTAAGAGCTGGTTGTGAACAGGAGGAAATAACCCATCTCGTCTGTAATGTAAATGTGTTGGTCTTTCTAGCATATATGGCACGTAAAACGGTACCAACCGGGCCGCCGTTGTCAGTGGTTATGTACATCCGCTGTTTTGGAAATCAAATATATTGGTGTTCAGGCACTCTGTATTTTTCCTTATTTGTTGGGGGTGGCGGTGTGTAAGGTATATAAGGAGGCCTTCTCACTATTTGCATTTATAGAGCTTGCTTTTTTTAAAAAAAATTATCTGGAGTTTCATGCAAAATTACATAGTTTTCCAAGTGGTGTTTGGCCTTTGCTTCTGTTCTGAGAGCTGGTTGTCAACAGGGGGACATAACCCATCTCGTCTGTAACGTGAGTGAGTTGGTCTTTATGGTATATGTGACAGATAAAGCAGTACCAACCAGGCCGCCGTGTCAGTTTTGGAAATCAAATATTTTGGTGTGCAGGCACTCTCTGTATTTTTCCTTATTTGTTTGCACGGGGAAAATTATTATTTTTTTTTCCCCAGAGAGATTTTGAGTGTAAACAAGTCCCGATCCTGTTTGAAGTGCAGGCTGTCTTGGCTTTTTTTTTCCCCCTCTTTTTTTTTCTGCCCGAGAGGGTTGAAGACTTCAGCACGGGGCGATGTGAGTACACAAGGCGACGTTCCTGCCTTATTTTTCCTTCTAGTCCTGTTTCCTGTGGAAGAAATAAGAGTAATGAGTGCAGCTGTGGGCAGCGTTCAAAATGAAGGGGGGTGTGTGTGTGTGTGTGAGTGAGAGAGAGACTCAGAGAGAGAGGGAAGACACAGTCTCTCTTTGTGTAGCCCAGCCAGCTTTGTGCAGAAGTCTGGCTCAGGGACTTTCCTGAACTTCTCTGGCTGTGGATTTTGTCGGGGGGGAGGTTAGAGGTGAGTTCAAAGTAAGCAGAGATGGCAAAAGAGACCATGTGCTGTTAGAGAGGATGCCTGTGTCTTCCCCCATTTCATGTCTGGGTGCTCCGTGAGTGGTAGGTTTCAGAATTGGTCGGAGTATTTATTAACTGGGAGAGAGACATGGGTGACTGTCCAGTCCGGTCTATCCTGGGCTCGGATGTGGAGCTTGGGGAGGGCGAGGCAGCCTCCTGGGACCCTCACAGGCAGCACTGGGGCCCTGCGTGGCCCCGGGTTCCTGTCTTCAGGGGTGGTTGACCTCTGTCTGTGGAGGGCCAGGTCGTACCTGTTTGGGCCATGGGAGTCCCCACGGTCTGTGTTCCGTTCTGTCTGGAGTGGAGACGCAGCCCCAGACCCATGTGATGAAATGAAGGTGGCTGTACCTAGTCAAATTCCATTGACCTCCAACTTATTGCAAATGGCAAGATTCCATGCTTTTTTACGGCTGTGTAATATTCCACTGGGCACACATCACATCTTTATCCATTCTTCTGTCGATGGACATTTAGTTTGTTACTGTGAGATGGCTGTATGGCATCCCTGACTCAATGGATGTGAGTCTGAGTGAACTCCCGGAGTTGGTGATGGACAGGGAGGCCTGGCGTGCTGTGATTCATGGGGTCGCAAAGAGTCGGACTGAGCAGCTGAACTGAACATGGCTTGGCTATTGTGAATAGTGTTGCTCTGAACACTGGGGTGCGTGTATCTTTTTGAATTACAGGTTTTGAGTTTTTTGGAGATACACCAGGAGGGGAATTGCTGGGTCGTATGTGAGTTTCAGAGGGTGGGCTTTTGAAGAATGAGTATGGCTGAGAAACATACCCTCCAGCACCTCTGAAGAGGTTGTGTGAACTTCTTTTGCAGATGCCGTGGTCTATTTTTAATGTCAGAGAGGAAAAAAGGACCAGAGACACGTTAGTTGTACGAGGCCCTTTGAGAAAAACAACTGTTCACGTCTCGTCTGTGCATGGCTAACTGGCTTCACACGTGTCCGACTCTGTGTGACGCTATGGACTGAAGCCCACCAAGCTCTGTGCATGGGGTTCTCCAGGCAAGAATACTGCAGTGGGTTGCCATTCTCTTCTCCAGGGGATCTTCCCAACCCAGGGATCGAACCTGTGTCCCTTACGTCTCATGCCTTGGCAGCTGCGTTCTTTACCACTAGCGCCACCTGGAAAGCCCAGTTCACATCTCATCACTGCTTTTATTAACTGCTGCTGCTCCTGCTAAGTCACTTCAGTCGTGTCCGACTCTGTGTGACCCCATAGACGTCAGCCCACCAGGCTCCCCCTGCCCCTGGGATTCTCCAGGCAACAACACTGGAGTGGGTTGCCATTTCCTTCTCCAGTGCATGAAAGTGAAAAGGGAAAGGGAAGTCACTCAGTCGTGTCTGACTCTTAGTGACATGGACTGAAGCCTTCCAGGCTCCTCCATCCATGGGATTTTCCAGGCAAGAGTACTGAAGTGGGGTGCCATTGCAATGTGCCTTAAATAATTCATCATAATCTTTTTAGCCTATATTTAGTCACTAACCCTACACTTGCACTAAAGCAGTTTTGGGTGGAAGTATTTCAGTTCCTTTTTGGTCATCAGCAAAATTTTCTGTAAGAGGCTGGATGGTGGATATTTGGGGATTTTTAGACGGTATGGTATCTGGATGTTGTGTGGCAAAAAGTGGCCCTTGGTTGTGTAGACAGACGCTGGGCAGCCAGTCACTATAACGTCTTTCCCCTCCCAGGAGTAAGCTCTGTGCCCAGTAAGCAGCAGCTGCCCCCTCCCCTCCAACCAGCCCCCCAAAACCTCTGTCCTGCTGTCTGCGTATGTGACTTGGACCACTCCAGAACATCACTGTGTTTGTCCATTTGTGACGGCCTTTTTTTTTTTCAGCCAACATCGTGTCCTCAAGGTTCGCCCATTATGTAGCGTCTGAAACCCTCTCCTTCTTTATGGATGAATAATACTCCGCTGTACTGTATACCAGTCAGTACGTTACTAGAAGTAGATTTTCTCTGGTTACTTAGAGTCACTTTAGCTCAGCATAGTTCCCTAGGAATTGTCCTAATGAAAGGAAGGCTTTGGAACACGCAGTCTTTCCCATCGGAAGGCCAAGGAGGTCTTGAGAGGCCCTGCAGCTCATCTGCCTAGGAAAGTACACGTTGCATGGTGTTAGAGTCCTGGATCTGGGAAAATGGCTGTGAAGTAGAAGATAGGAGGGATCATCAAGAATGGTTTTCAGTCCCTCAGTCATGTCCAACTCTTTGCAACCCCATGGACTACAGCAGGCTAGACTTCCCTGTCCTTCACTATGTCCCTGGGTTTACTCAGACTCACGTGCATCGAGTTGGTGATGCCATCCAGCCATCTCATCCTCTGTCGTCCTCTTCTCCTCCCGCCTTCACTCTTTCCCAGCATCAGGGTCTTTTCCAGTGAGTCAGTTCTTTACATTAAGTGGCCAAAGTATCGGAGCTTCAGCTTCAGCATCAGTCCTTCGAGTGAATATTCAAGGCTGATTTCCTTTAGGATGGACTGGTTGGATTTCCTTGCAGTCCAAGGGACTCTCGAGTCTTCTTCAACACCACAGTTCAAAAGCATCCATTCTTTGGGACTCCACCTTCTTTATGGTCCAGTTTTCACATCCGTCCATGACCACTGGAAAAACCATAGCTTTGACTCTATGGTCCTCTGTTGGCAAAGGGATGTCTCTGCTTTTTAATGCGTTGTCTAGGTTTGTCATAGCTTTTCTTCCAAGAATGATAACCTGTATTGACCGGGCTCTCCTCATTTGCACACCCAGGAGTTTTGCAGCCACCTGAGAAGGTGACCCCACTCCTGCAGATTGGGTCTCCTGGGAAGCCGACTCTGGGTAGGGGGTTGGGCATGCAGAGTTCGGGCTGGGGGTGGGACCCCCTTTGGAATCGGCAGCTGTGGGTGGGAGAGGAGGAGGAGGCCAGTTTCGGAGGAAGGGGTAGCCGGGCATGAGGAAGCCACGTGGCCTCAGGTGCACCTGGGTGCCAGCATCACCCACTACTGTCAAGAGGCCTTTGCAACTGTTGCCTGCCCACTGACTGTTATTCACTGGGGGCATGCCTTGAGGTCAGGGCCACTCCTGGCAGTTGGGGGGTTCTTGGCAGCAATGATTGCCTCTGTTATACCAATAAAGTATGTTGTTGGCCTTTGGTTTTGCTTTTGTTTGCTTTGTGTGTGCGCACGTGTGTGCTAAGTCGTGTCCGACGCTTAGTGACCCCATGGACTGTAGCCCACCAGGCTCCTCTGTCCATGGGATTCTCCAGGCAAGGATACTGGAGTGGGTTGTCATGCCCTTCCGGACCCAGAGATCAAAACCTGCATCTTCTGTGTCTCCTGCATTGGCAGGCAGGTTCTTTACCACGGGCACCACCTGGGGAGCCCACATATCAGGATATGACTTGCTGAAATTCAATCATGAACGAAGTGCTGGCAGCTAGATTCTGGTAAGGCTGTGTGTCAGGGGAAGATAGTTCCAATGGCCCGTTGTGAAAACCAATTTTTACTGGGACACTTGGCCACATCCATTGTTTATCCTGAGACTTTCTTCCCTGGGGGTGGAGCTGCGTAGTAGCAACAGAGACTGTCCAGACCATGATGCTGAGGATATTTATCATCTGGTGGGAGACACGGACCACCCTGCTGTGAGAAATGTGTACAGCTTTCTGGGATGCGGAAGGTAAAGGCAGTCTTTTTGTTGTTCTTGGGTCTTTTCCAGTTTTATTGAGAGGTAATTGACATACGGCGCTGTATAAGTTTAAGGCGTGTAGTTTAACGGTTTGATTTCGATACCTCATTTAATCACGACCACAAGAAGTTTAGTGCAAATCCATCATCCATAATTGATACAAAGGCTTCCCTGATGGTTCAGTGGGTAAAGAATCCACCTGCAACGTGGGAGAGCTGGGTTCGATCCCTGGGTTGGGAAGATCCCCTGGAGAAGGGCATGGCAACCCATCCCAGTATTCTTGCCTGGAGAATCCTGTGGACAGAGGAGCCTGGCGGGCTAGAGTCCAGGGACTCACAAGATAGTGAGACTGAGCTACTAAACATTCAATAGATAACCAAAAAAAAAGAAGAAAAATATTTTTCCTTGTGATGAGAACTCTGATTTGTTCTCTTAACTTTCATGTGTAAACATATAAGCAGTGTTCATTACAGTCGCCATGGTATACGTCACATTCCTAGCACTTCCATATAAAAACTGGAAGTTCGCCCTTGTTGAGCGCCTTCATTCACTTCCCTCTGCCCGCCCAGCACTCCTCTCTGGTAACTAGAAATCTGATCTGTTTTTCTGTGACTTTGATCATCTGTCTGATTGTTTTTGAAGTTGTAATTGACCTGTAGTGCCGGGTCTTTTCCAGGCGCAGAACATAGCGATTCAATATTTCTGTAGGTTTGAAAACGATCCCCGGGGTAAGTCTGTAGTTACCGGCTGTCACTGTACAAAGGTGTGACTTTCTTACTGGCTGTACTCCCTGAGCTGTATGTTTTTCATGCCTGTGACCGACTTATTTTGTAACGAAGATGTGTACCTCTTCAAGACCATCCTGAAGAAAAAGAGATGCGAAAGAGGGAAAATGGTTGTCTGAGAGGGCCTTACAAATAGCTGAGAAAAGAAGAGATGCTAAAGGCAAAGGAGAAAAGGAAAGAAATAAGCATCTGAATGCAGAGTTCCAAAGAATAACAAGGAGAGAGAAGAAAGCCTTCCTCAGTGATCAATGCAAAGACATAGAGGAAAACAACAGAATGGGAAAGACTAGAGATCTCTTCAAGAAAATTAAGAGATACCAAGGAAACATTTCATGCAAAGATGGGCTCAAGAAAGGACAGAAATGGTATGGACCTAACAGAAGCAGAAGATATTAAGAAGAGGTGGCAAAAATACACAGAAGAACTGTACAAAAAAGATCTTCACAACCAAGATAATCACGATAGTGTGATCACTCACCTAGAGCCAGACATCCTGGAATGTGAAGTCAAGTGGGCCTTAGAAAGCGTCACTATGAGTAAAGCCAGTGCAGGTGATGGAATTCCAGTTGAGCTATTTCAAATCCTAAAAGATGATGCTGTGAAAGTGCCGCACTCAGTAGGCCAGCAAATCTGGAAATCTCGGCAGTGGCCACAGGACTGGAAAAGGTCAGTTTTCATTCCAATCCCAAAGAAAGGCAGTGCCAAAGAATGCTCAAACTATCGCACAATTGCACTCATCTCACATGCTAGTAAAGTAATGCTCAAAATTCTCCAAGCCAGACTTAAACAGTGCTTGCTAACATCTGTTGGATCATCGAAAAAGCAAGAGAGTTCCAGAAAAACATCTGTTTCTGCTTTATTGACTACCCCAAAGCCTTTGACTGTGTGGATCACCAGAGACTGTGGAACATTCTTCAAGAAATGGGAAAACAGACCACCTGAGCTGCCTCTTGAGAAATCTTTATGCAGGACGGGAAGCAACTGTTAGAACTGGACATGGAACAGCAGACTGGTTCCAAATAGGAAAAGGAGGACGTCAAGTTGTATATTGCCACCCTGCATATTTAACTTATAGGCAGAGTACATCATGAGAAAGGCTGGGCTGGAATCATGCACAAGGGGGAATCAAGATTGCCAGGAGAAATATTGGTAAACCTCAGATATGCAGCCGACACCACCCTTAGGGTAGAAAGCAAAGAAGAACAAAAGAGCTTCTTGATGAAGGTGAAAGAGGGGAGTGAAAAAAGTTGGCTTAAAACTCAACATTCAGAAAACTAAGATGATGGCATTCGGTCCCATCACTTCATGACAAATAGATGGGGAAACAGTGGAAACAGTGGCTGACTTTATTTTTCTGGGCTCCAGAATCACTGCAGATGCTGACTGCAGCCATGAAATTAAAAGACTTTTGCTCCTTGGAAGAAAACCTTTGACAAACCTAGACAGCATATTAAAAAGCAAGAGACATTACTTTGCCGACAAAGGTCCATCTAGTCAAAGCTGTGGTTTTTTCCAGTAGTCATGTATGGATGTGAGAGTTGGACTGTAAAGAAAGCTGAGCAGCAAAGAATTGATGCTTTTGAACTGTGGTGTTGGAGAAGACTCTTGAGAGTCCCTTGGATTGCAGAGAGGTCCAACCATTTGCGAGGCTGAATTTCTAACTGGTTGAAGGAAGGTTCCCCCCCGAAGGTGTGATGCTTCTGGATTCCTGTAGGAGCGGCTATGGGAGTCTGCTGTCGTGTCCGACTGTCTGCCCCAAGACAGTCAGAGCCACACTGGTTGCAGGGCTCAGACACCCCGCCCTTGGTTGCATGCACTGCGTATCGTCACCCGCACCAGACAAGAACGTGAAGGGCTTGGGAGACTCTGGGTGGTGACCTGTAGGAAACCTCGATTCCAGAAGCTTTTCCTGTTCCAAGCATGGATGAAGAGGTTAATGTCTGGCAACACAGTGAATTAAAAACATGACCCAGGACACAATAGGAAAAGCTCATCAATGTGGGGAAAGCGTTTATGAATCCTCTCCTCTTAGAAGACTTAAAAAGCCTTAAAAGGGAGGTTCTGAGAAAACCAGCACCAGAAGGATCCCATTTATAGTGTCTTTCCAATGAACGTGTGTTTATAAGCCAGATGTTTTCCTTAATGGAATGAGGTGGTCTTTCCTCTCCTCCTCCTCCGTTTCTTTTGTTACATAAATAGCTTCTGGGTCTGCTTGACATTGTGGGTTCACCAAGTCAAGCAAGATTTGTTTTATTACCTAATGATTTTTATTGTGTGTTCCAGCTTGCCTGCTTCTAATAAATTGGCAGAAATGAAGAGTTTCCTTAAATTTTGCCAGCAGGATTTAAAAGCAATTAAAGCAAATTTAGTTATTACATTCAAAGTTATCGTCTGGGTAAATTATAGTTTAAAATTCAATTTATACTAAATCCTGCACTTTAATGAACAGACCACATCACACATTTTTTATGTTCTTACATTATCCACGGCTTTAAAGCAGTAGAACACTACTCTTTTTTTTTATTTAAGTGCTATGTTTTTCCTTCCCCTATCCTTTCAAAAGTATTTATGCTTTTCTTTCAATATAGAGTGAGAAAATCCTACTGGCTTCTCAGGTTTAAGGAATAATAGTTTGTCTTTCCGTCACAAATATGCGTGTATCTGGCTTGACTTCAGCTCATGACATCTTAACATGTAACCTTAGGAGAATGTCTCTGGAAGTGTTCCCAAATGTGTCTATTTTTGAATGGCACATTTTCGGCTTTCACCTTCATTCGTACCTTCTCCTCACATTGTTAGATGTATTCAGTTACAGAAATAGCTCCCCTTCTCAAAGGGCCTCCCAGTGGCTCAGTGGTAAAGAATCTGCCTACCAGTGCAGGAGACATGGGCTCCATCCCTGGGTTGGGAAGATTCCCTGGAGAAGGACATGGCAGCCCACTCCAGTACTTTTGCCTGGAGAATCCCATGGACAGAGGACCCTGGCGGGCGACAGTCCTTGGTGTCACAGAGAGTCGGACACGACTGAATACCTAACACCAGAGGCAGGTTGAATGGCCCCAGGTGCAGCCCAGTTTTAAGAATGATAGTGTGTGTTGAAAATGAAATTAAAAGACACTTGCTCCTTGGAAGAAAAGCTATGACCAACGTAGACAGTGTATTAAAAAGCAGAAACCTTACTTTGCCAACAAAGATCCATATGGTCAGGGCTATGGTTTTTTCCAGCAATCGCGCATGGATGTGAGAGTTGGATCATAGAGAAGGCTGAGCGCCAAAGAACTGATGCTTATGAACTGTGGTGCTGGAGAAGACTCTTGAGAATCCCTTGGACTGCAAGGAGATCCAACCAGTCCATCCTAAAGGAAATCAGTCCTGAATATTCATTGGAAGGACTGACGCTGAAGCTAAAACTCTGATACTTTGGCCACCTGATGCAAAGAACCGAATCATTGGAAAAGACCCTAATGGTGGGAAAGACTAAAGGCGGGAGGAGAAGGGGACGACAGAGGATGAGATGGTTGGATGGCATCACCGACTTGGTGGCCATGAGTTTGAGCAAACTCTGGGACTTGGTGATGGACAGGAAGGCCTGGCGTGCTGCAGTCCCTGGGGTCCAAAGATTCGGACAGAAACGAGTAACTGAACAACTAAAGTGTGTATTGAGCACTTGGGAGGTCTGAGAAGTTTGGTGGCTGCTGCGTATTCCTTCTCTCGGGGAACCCTAATAACAACCTTCCTCTTATGATCCCATTATCTACTACTACTAAGTCACTTCAGTCCTGTCCGACTCTGTGCGACCCCAGAGACGGCAGCCCACCAGGCTCCCCGGTCCCTGCGACTCTCCTGGCAAGAACACTGGAGTGGGTTGCCATTTCCTTCTCCAATGCATGAAAGTGAAAAGTGAAAGGGAAGTTGCTCAGTCGTGTCCGACCCTTAGCATGGACTGCAGCCTACCAGGCTCCTCCGTCCATGGGATTTTCCAGGCAAGAGTACTGGAGTGGGGTGCCATTGCCTTCTCCAAATACAGGTGAGAAAAGAGAGGCTTAGAGAGAGGAGCGGTCTTCCACCCAAACACATCTGTTGTTCTTATTTATAGGGGACAGGCGGCCTGGGCCCAGACGGGTTGTGAACTTCCTTTCCTACTGCTTTTTTTTGTCCATGCGTTGGAGCAGCACGGAGCCTGAGGGAGCGGGTGTTAGTCGGCTCTGACTGCTGTAACTAAGGGCTACACACTGGGCTTCTTGAAGATATTGCTTCCTCACTGTCCTACAGGCTGGAGTCAGGAGATCCAGGTGTCCTTGGGGCTGGTTTCCCTCCAGGCTTCTCCGCTTGGCGTGTGGATCCTGTCTCCTCCCTGTTGCTCACTTCGTATTTATTCCCTCTGTGTGTGCACGTCTGTGTCCTGATCGGTTTCACTCTTAACAAGGACACCACTCGTATGGGAGCCGTGCCCACCCTGATGATGTCGTTTAACTGAATCACCTCGTTTCTGTTTTTAAACACCCGTCTTCACCTGCAGCCACATTCTCAGGTCCTGGGAGGTCGGGCTGTCATAATGTGAGTTTTGGGAGAAAACACCATTCAGTTCCACGAGGGTCAACACTTGACGCAGGCGTGTTGGCTGTGTGAGTACCTGTTTGCTTTCTGTGTTCTTTGGGATAGTCCTCTCTATTCCTTATTTCATATCCATGCATTCTTCTCTCCTGCCGTATTTTTTCTCCCCCTTAAAGTTTTTCTTTAATTGGAGGGTAATTGCTTTACTATGTTGTATTGGTTTCTTCCATAAAACAGTGTGACTCAGTTATAACTCTGTATATATCCCTTCCCTCTTGAGCCTCCATCCCTGCACACATTTCTTAAGTCGCAGTTTTATAGACAAAATTTCATTTCTATTTTTGAGATGGAGATATAACTGACATATAACCAGGCAGATTTTCTGATTATTATATAGTAACTTTAAAAGTAAATTATTAAAAGGTGAAGAAAAGGTTTTACCTAAGAATTAAGAAACATGTACCTAGACAGTCTTTGGCTTAAGGAGACAAATCAAAAGGGAAATTTTTGTTGCTTAAAAGCACTAAAGAGGAAATATGTAAGACTAAAACCAATGACCTAGCAAAGGATGTCCTGAGAAAAATGTTTATGACCTATTACAATTCTCTTTTAATTGGAGAAATAAGGCTAAAAATAAGTGAACAAAGGATTTCTCTTAAAGAACTAGTGAAATGACAATAAAACCAACCAACCAAACAAAAAACCCTTGTAGTCTGTGTGTGTTACTAGCTTGGTCGTATCTGACTCTTCTGTGACCCCAAGGGCTGTAGCTGACAGACTCCTCTGTCCAAGGGATTTTGCAGGCACGGATACTGGAATGGGTTGCCCTTTCCTTCGCCAAGGGGAATCTCCCCCACCCAGGGATCGAACCTGCCTCTCCTGCACCTGGCAGGCAGGTTCATTTACCGGTCTTGCCCCTGACTGGTGTTTACATGAAATTTTGTTGAAGAAAGCAGTTCTGCTATTCAGAAAAGTGTTCTGATATTAGGGAGCTAGATTAGGAAAACAATTGTGGAAAGGCTTTGCTTTCCTTCTGAGTGAAAATCTTCAATGAGAAGACGTGCTTCCCCTTTTCAGGTGTTGAGAAAATGCCAGTTTTCAAGGTCTGACCCCCAGAGGAGAGCATCCTCGTGCTCTGAATTCCTCCCTGGACATTCCAGTTGCTCGTTCGGTGACCCTCAGGTCAGGACAGTTTCCAAGGCATAAATGGACTCCCTTGCACACAGTCAGACCCAGAGTAAAGACGTGGTGACGGTTTGGTATTTATGCGGTATCTTGAGAACATGAAGGTCTGGCAGGTGTTGAATGAGCAGCCCAGAGGGATCGGGTTGCCAGGAGTTCAGACAGTGTCTCTGCCCCTGGTTGTCATCCTCGAGGGGCTACGGTTGAGTTCAGGTGATGCTGCCTCATGGGTTACTTGTTTCGGAGTCAGTTGTCGCTTAGCCTCTTGGTCATGTGCAACTCTTGCAACCCCGTGGACGGCAGCCCACCAGGCTCCCCAGTCCATGGGATTCCCCAGGCAAGAATGCTGGCGTGGGTTGCCATTCCCTTCTCCAGGGAATCTTCCCCACCCAGTGATCAAACCTGCATCTCTAGCATTGGTGGGTGTCATGAGCAACCGAGGAAGCCCCTTAGAAATCCGTAGACCATCATTAATGCCTAATGCTTGGTGCTAATGAAAACATGCTTTATGTTCTTCCTGTTTGGATATAAATAAGTAGTTGTTGCTCGGTTGCTCAATCGTGTCTGACTCTTTGCGATCCCGTGGAGTACACCAGGCTTCCCTGTCCTTCAGCATCTCCCAGAGTTGGCTCAAACTCATATCCATTGAGTCAGTGATGCCATCTAACCATCTCATCCTCTGCTGTCCCCTTCTCCTCTTCCTTCAGTTTTCCCCAATCTATATAAATGTACATGTGTAGCCAGTTGATAAATGGTGGACTCTTTGTGACTCTGTGGACTATAACCCGCCGGGTCCCTCTGATCATGGGATTTCCCAAGCAAGAATACTGGAGAGGGTTGCTATTTCCCCCTCCCCGGAATCTTCCCGACCCAGGGACCGAACCTCGGTCTTCTGCATTGGCAGGCGGATTCTTTACCACTGAGCCATCTGGGAAGCCCGGTCTATATAAATCAGTTCAGTTCAGTTCAGGTGCTCAGTTGTAAGTACATCTATATAAATAAGTCTCTATATAAACTCTATATCTAGGCGCACCTATACATTACTACTGTGAAAAGAGTATTTAGAGGGAGCTATTTTATTGTAATTATGGGCACGGGAGGTTTTAAGGTGATGTGAATTTAACAGACCAGCAATAGCATATTGATGAGAAAGATGGGTGACATTGGGATCTGGGGGCATGAATGTTTAAGGTCCTATGGTTTATTCCCCAAGTGTTTTTGAATGATTCATTTTTCACATGGGTTGCCATTTCCTGCTCCAGGGGATCTTCCCGACCCAGAGATCGAATCAGGGTCTCCCGAATTGTAGGCAGATGCTTTACCATCTGAGCCACCAGGGAAGTCACTCTCTAACACAGAATGACTTGAAATTGATTGGCCTGGATTAGCCAGTACGTGCCTCAGGACTCGTGTATACCAGTGAGATACCCAATTGTGGCATGATTGTTAAGGAACTCTTGCTGACATGAAGTGCTCAGTAATGGGTGTTCTTATCCCATGAGATGGTTGGATGGCATCACTGACTTGAGGGACCTGGGTTTGAGCAAGCTCCAGGAGTTGGCGATGGACAGGGGGGCCTGGCGTGCTGCAGTCCATGGGGATCGCAAAGAGTCGGACACGACTGAGCGAGTGCACCGAACTGAACTGATCCCGTGACGGGTCCGGGAGTGTCCTCTCTGTTTGAAGAGTACTGTCTGCATGAGGTATTGCAGTGGTTATTGTGTGGCCATTACGTAACGCTTGTCACATTCCAAGTGTATCGGGCAGCCCTTGTCTGGCCGAGCGTGGGAATCGCGCACTCTTGATCACATGGCTGTTGGTGTGCTGTTGCCAATAACCGCAGCAAGTTAAGTAAGCCCCGTTCGGCACACACTGATAACAATTATGAAATAATTTGCAAGAAACCTGAGGCTACACATTGACCCAGCAGCGTGGTTCGTGTCACCATAAAAGCAAAGGGCAGCTTGCCCACCACCGTGGTTCATTTAATCTGACCGAGAAGCAAGCATAGCTACATACTGAAACGACGTGGCGTCACAGGCTGCTCATTGAAATTCACCATAAAGACCCTTTCCGGCTATCACACGGAGGCAATGACCTTAATTTCTCTTCTGCTTGAAGGATGAGAGCCGTCTCCCTTGGAACAGAAAACTCAAGTGCAAAAAAAAAAAAACCTGTTCGCAGATGTCTTTCTCTTAGGTCGATTCTTCCTGGAGTGGTTTTGAGCCTCTCCTCTGCCTCTCTTTCCTTCTCAGTCTTGACGTAATTAATTGCTCAAAGGTCAGTCCGCTGAGGCCTTCCAGAGTTACCAAAGGCCTTTGAAGCCATCCTTGGGAACTCGTTTTAATGTGGGGGTTCAAAGCGCTGACTCTAGGCAGAGGTCAGTGTGGGGGCCTGGCGGGGGTAGGGGGAGTCTCAGGAGTCTTGGACCTTCTACCGGTTGAGACTCGTACCGTCTTGCCTGATCTGTGTGTGTTGGGGCCAGAAGCGTCCCGCTGTCCCTGTTCGGGGGTGTGGAAGACTTTGCTGTCGGGGGTAATTTTGATTTTGATTGTACCTTACTTTCCAGCACTGTGTCGTGGCAGTGGTTGGTGGTGGTTTAGTTGCTAAGTCGTGTCCAGCTCTTGGGACCCCGTGGACTGTAGCCCACCAGGCTCCTCTGTCCATGGGATTCTCCAGGCAAGAAGACCAGAGTGGTTTCCCATGCCCTCGTCCAGGGGGTCTTCGTGACCCGGGGATCGAGCCTGTGTCTCTTTCGTCCACCTGCGTTGCTAGGTGGGTTCTTTACCGCTAATTCCAACTTCTTCGTGGAGAAGGAAATGGCAACCCACTCCAGTATTTTTTTGCCTGGAAAATTCCATGGACAGAGGAGCCTGGTGGGCTACAGTCAGTCCTTGGGGGTCACAAAGAGTCGGACGCAACTGAGTGACTTAAGACACACCGACCTTCTTTGACTCTGCAGCCTGTTGGGCTCCAGTCCATGGGGTTGCAAAGCAGTTGGACACGACTGAGCGGCGAAATACCATAAACAGGCTGCCTCATAAGACAACAGAAACATCTTTTTCATGGTCTTGGAGGCCGGAAGGGCCACGTGTTGCGGGCGCATTTGTTGACTGGTGAGAGCCTGCTTGCTGGTTCATAACACGGTCATTTCCTTGCTATGTCGTCACTGCTGGAAGGGCCGACAGACCTCAGTGGGATCTCATTCATAAGGGCACTCCCGCCCTTCTTGAGGACTCCACTCTCAAGTCCTATCACGTCGCACAGGCCGCACCTCCCAAGTTTAATCATCACCTTGGGGGTGGGGGGCGGGTTTCCATTCACGAGTTTTGGGAGAAACACAACCGTTCAGTTGTGGCCGGGATCAAATAGGCAAGAGATGTCTTTGATGATGGCCTGTCAAGTATGCCGTCTCATGAGGGACACGCCCAGTAGACTAAGACGAATGGAACCTGTTAATTACGCAGCGGAACCGGTTCCCCGATGCGCAGGTCAGGCGAGGAGTTGTGCAACCTTGCTGGGCTGGTGTGATCAGGGTAAGAACAGCTCTTGAATTCAACTTTGGATAGCCTTGTAGACACGAGAGTTCTCATTCTTTTTTTTGGGAAGGGGGGGTTGCATTTTCTTTTTTTTTTAATTGAGGTAGTGTTGATGGATAATACTATGTAAGCTGAGAGTTCTTGTAAAAAAGACAAGGGTCTCGGGAATAGCTCTTTCTTGCTGTCTTGGGGAAATCACACAACGGGTGAGGGACGTGTGCCTTGGGGATAGTGCTGGAAGGTCGCTGGAACTGGAGACGGTGATGTGTGTAAGTGTGGTGGTGTTTGCTCGGGGCTCCGCACGTGTGAGGCATCTCAGTGAGGACCACCGATCGGGGTGGACGCAGGTCCAAGGCAGGATGGAGCAGGCAGGACAAAGTGGGGCCATTTGGATGGTGCTTGGAGGTGTTTAAAGGGAAGCGGGCAACTTGGACTTTGAGGGGGTGACTTTCATGGGGTCTTGAAGGCCCATGCTTGGAGAATGGAACGTACTGTATAGAAAGAGGGGAGACCACCAAATGTTTTTTTTTTTTTCCACAGAGAAATGGGCACACCAAAAGCTGTACCTAAAATATATACAGTGGAATATCACTCAGCCATAAAAAAGAGTGAAGTAACGCTATTTGCAGCAACATGAACAGACCTAGGGACTGTCAGTGAAGTAAGTCATTTAGAGAAGGAGAAATCTGACATGCCATCCTTTACATGAGGAATCTAAAAAGAAATGATACAAATGAACTTCTTTACAGAACAGAAAGAGACTCTCAGATTTAGAGAATGAACTTACTGTTGGGGGAGGGATGGGAGAAGGGATAGTTAGGGAGTTTGGGATGGACATGGACACACTGCTGTATTTAACATGGAGAACCAGCAAGGACCTGCTGTCCAGCACAGGGAACTCTGCTCAGTACTCTGTAATCACCTTATGGTTCCCAGGGGGAAGGTTGGGGGGTAGGGATAGTCAGGGAGTCTGGGATGGACAAGGACTCACTGCTGTGTTTAACATGGAGAACCAGCAAGGACCTGCTGGACAGCACAGGGAACTCTGCTCAATACTCTGTAATCACCTTATGGTTCCCAGGGGGAAGGATGGGGGAAGGGATAGTCAGGGAGTCTGGGATGGACATGGACATGCTGCTGTATTTAACATGGAGAACCAGCAAGGACCTGCTGGACAGCACAGGAAACTCTGCTCAATGTCATGCGGAAGGTTGGATGGAAGGGGAGTTTGGGGGAGAAGGGATACATGTATATGTATGGCTGAGTCCCTTCGCTGTCCACCTGAAACCGTCACATCCTTGTTAATTGGCCATACTGCCATATAAAACAAAAAGTTAAAAAAAGATAACTGTACATGAGGAAAAAATGATCTGAGAGTGACGTGTACATCAAGTTGGTGTCTGTAGGGCTGAGTCCATGTAACCCCATCGTTCCCTAAGCTAAGCGTGTTTTTCCATGTTGGAGAGCCTTGGAAGAGGAGCGAACAGCCACACGTAACACAGTCCGTATGTGATCCCTAAAGCCTGCAATACTTGTTACGAACGCTTGGCCCTTCACTCAAGTAGTTGCCAAGCCCTGCTGGGTTGGAAAGGACAGGACAACCCGGTTTTTCCTATAAAAAGAGGAGGTTGAGCTCGTGTGTAGTTAGTTAAGGGCAGGGGTCCTTTGGAACTAGAGAAATGAGGCTGGAGACTGGCCCAGGACAGGTAGGGGAGGGTGGAATCAAGAAGCTATTTTGCAGGGAGCCTCTCTGGGAAAGTGTTAGTCGCTCAGTTGTGCCTGACTCCCTGCAGTGCCATGGACTGTAGCCCGCTGGGCTCCTGTGTCCATGGGATTCTCCAGGCAAGAATACCAGAGTGGGTTGCTATTCCCTTCTCCAGGGAATCTTCCTGACCCAGGGATCGAACCCGGGTATTCTGCATTGCAGGAGGCAGGCAGATTCTTTACTGTTAGAGCCATCAGGGAATGCTGATTATTTGTCTCAAAGTGAGTGGGAAGACTCCCTGTAGAAGGTGAGCTTTCAGGTGTAGAAGGCAGTGGAGACTCTGTGCATTGCCCCGGGGGCGCGGGGTGAAGGGAGCTGGTCTCGTAGCAGCATGGAGCTTTCTGTAACCTGTGCTGTCAAGAGCAAAGTTGCGAGGCAAGTGGTGTTTGTGTATGTGAGTGAAACGTCACACGTTTTGTCACTTGGTGACTTCTCCATAAAACCACGTGCTCCTTGGTCATCCTGGGAGATGTTCAGTGGTCCAGGACGTCTTGATGATTTTTGTTGTTTGGAGCAAGAACCTGGCATCAGGTGGAACGGGTGCTGCGTAACGCTTGCTGAGTGAACGAATGAATGGGTCCCAGATGGCACAGCGGGCCAGTTAAATATGAGGAGCATCCCTTTTCAGTTGCAATGGTTCCTCAGGTCAGGGCAGTTCCTTAGTCAAGTAGCCACTAACCAGAGTTAGCGAAGAACTTTGTGCAGGGTGTGGAAGCCTTTGGTCATTTGTGCCCAGCCAAGCTGTTCTGGCCAGGCCACTGAACTCCTGAGATGGGCCTTGCCAGACAGAAGGACTGAATTGTAAATTTTGTTTATACCTTTTTCTGGGTAACAAAGAGAGCAAATATCACTGTTTGAAGCATTGTAAAATGTTGAGTTCTCTGGCTTTCAGTTCATTTCCCAGCCTTTACCATCATTCGTTTCCAGAAACTTGGCAACTGCCCACACCAAAACTGTGTCCCCATGAAGCACTATAAAGCACTAACTCCCCAGCCTCCCTGTCTCCCAGAGCCTGATCATCCCTGTTCTACTTTCTGCCTCTCTGGATCTGACTGTTCTGCGATGAGTGGAGTCAGTATGTATCCTTTAGTGATGAGCTTACGTTCCCTCGAGGCTCATTTCATGTCGGAGCAGGTGTCAGACTTCCTCTTGAGGCTGAAATCACATTCCATTGCCTTTAGAACACTTGCCAACTGTGGTGTTGGAGAAGACTCTCGAGAGCCCCTTGGACTGCAAGGCGATCCAACCAGTCCATCAGTAAAGGAAATCAGTCCTGAATGTTCATTGGAAGGACTGATGCTGAAGCTCCAATCCTTTGGCCACCTGATGGGAAGACCCGACTCATTGGAAAAGACCCCGATGCTGGGAAAGATGGAAGGCAGGAGGAGCAGGGGATGACAGAGGATGAGATGGTTGGATGGCATCACTGACTCAATGGACATGAGTTTGAGCAAGCTCCAGGAGTTGATGATGGACAGGGAGGCCTGGCATTCTACAGTCCATGGGGTCACAGAGAGTAGGACACGACTGAGCGACTGGACAACAGCAACAGTATTCCATTGTGGGTATATGTCGTATTTTTTTCTACCTACTCATCCGTTGATAGATGCGTGGATTGTCTCTGTCTTTTGGCTACTGTGAATAATGCTGCTGTGAACATTAAATGAGTTTATACTTTAGCTTACAGAGACACTGGGGGGTGTGGGGGTTTGCTCACGGGAGCAGTGGGTGGAACCTGGAAGATAGAAGGCTTTGGAAGGGGTGTGCATTTTTGCGGTCACAAGCAGCCCCAAGCTGGGAGTGTTTGAGATGGTGGGAGTGCATCTGTGATCAGGTCATGAGCGTCGAGGGCCGGGGAGGGGCTGAGACTGTGACTTGGGAGCCCAAGTGTTAACCACGTGGTTGTCTGTGCCGTGTGTCTGAGGATTCAGTTCATTGTTGAAACATGAATGACTTATGGAGACCGGAGATTAGGTTTACTTTGTCTGGCTTGTGTTCTGTTTTTTTTTTTGTTTGTTTTTTTCCTTATTCCCTCAAGGGTCCTACCTTTGAGACGGTCTTGCTGCTATTCCTATTTTGATGGTTTCCATCTGGTTTATGGGACTTTTCTTGCAGTAAAGAGATGGGTTTTCAAAAGATTTATTAAAACAATTTTTTAAACATTTAGGGCTTCCCTGGTGGCTCAGGTGGTAAAGAATCGTCCTGCAATGCAGGAGGCCTGGGTTCGATCCCTGGGTCGAGAAGATCCCCCTGGAGAAGGGAATGGTGACCCACTCCAGTGTCCTTGCCTGGAACATTCCATAGGCAGAGGAACCTGGCATGTGACTGTCCATGGGGTCCGTGACCTTTGTGACAGTCACACTGCTGTTCTAGTTTTGATCGTTTCTGTCTGATTTATGGGACTTTTCTTGCCGTAAAGAGACGGGTTTCGAAAATAATTTTTAAAACAAATTTTTAAGTTTCGATTTGGCCAGCGCTGCGTGTTCGTGGCTGTTTGTGACTTCTTACCTAGTGGCGATGGCGGGGACTCTTCGCTGATGATGAATTCATTCAGGATGACTGCTCTTCATTGTGGTGGGCAGTAGCTTCTGTTGTTCTTGGAACACAGACCCTAGAGCTCAGGCTCAGTGGTTAGGGTGCACGGGCTTAGTTGCCCTGAGGCGTGTGGAATTTTCCCGGACCTGGGATTGAACCCGTGTCCCGTGCATTGGCAGGCCGTTCCTAACTACTTGGACCCCCGCAGAAGGGTCCCTGTCGTAAAGGGTGGGTGGGAGATCTCTGTCTCTGTCTTGTGCTCTGGCAGTTTCTTCAGTGGCATTTGCTCCTTTTTTTTTTTTTTACTGTTTGTTGTTTGTGAAGGGGTGTCAAGCGTCCAGACCCCGCAGCGTGTTCAGTTGTCTGTGGATGACCATTTGGCAGGTACAGGTGGCCCGGGGAAGGTTGAGTGCTTGAGTGCTGTGGTGTGTGTGCCTCTGGGAGAAGCAGACCTGGGGCTGTCCACAGTCTATACCAGCCAGACCGTCTGTAGCAGTGTGGAGGGAGGCGGGTGCATGGAGCGTGTGTAATCCAGAAACTGCGGGGCACGTGGTGCTCCAATAGGAGGGCTGAGGAGGGGCCAGCTTAGGGTTAAAAGTGGGGGAGATGCTGATAAGAAGGAATTCGAACGTTGATCTCCATGAGAGCTTAGCCAGTAGAGAATCCGCCTGCAATGCTTGAGACCCCGGTTTGATCCTGGGTCAGGAAGATCCCCTGGAGGAGGGATAGGCTACCCACTCCAGTCTTCTTGGGCTTAGCTCATGGCTCAGTAATGCAGGAGACCTGGGTTCAATCCCTGGGTTGGGAAGATCCCCTGGAGAAGGGAAAGCCTCCCCAACTCCAGGATTCTGGCCTGGAGAATTCCACGGACTGTATAGTCCATGGGGTTGCAAAGAGCCGTACATGACTGAACGACTTTCACTTTTTCCTTACCCTTCTGAAGATTTTATTAGCGTGGCCGCAAAGAGGAAAGGGGTAGATGCTGGGTTGGGTGGTGGGGCCTGAAAAGGAATGTGTGGACACGTGAACTCGCTCCAGTGCTCAGAGCCCTTCTTGTGACCTTCATCACAGCACTGAGGCCCCACGGAGGTCGTGGGTGTCCTGGAAATGGCGTGGTCTTGCCTGGAAGGTGACTTGGGCCTGGGTGGATCGAAGCTCCTCCGTTGTATAGCTATGGCGCCCGGTCAGGGTCACCCCTTCCTGCCTTGGCTTTTAATTCAGAAGAAGGGAGTTGGCGATGTTTATTTCCTAAGGTGGTTGTGTGAGTTTGGTGAGGTGCCCCAGGGGCCAGTCCGGGTGCGTAGACACTTGGGAAAAGTTAGTTTACAAGGGTCATATCTTCTTGTGGTCCATACATCCTTTTTCTTTCTCGTGACTAATTTAGGTTATTCAGGAAAACTAGGCTCTGGTATCACCTTCTCCACGGGGCGTCTATCTCTCTCTGCCACCCAGATGGCACTTTCTGCCCTGTGTTTTGTACGCCGCGGGCAGTCTGTGATGGCACTCCTGTGTTGTCTTCTGATGCTCTGTAGGTATGTCCCTCTCTCTTTTACCACGACACTGCCCTCTGTGTTATGGCCAGGGCTCTAGCACGTTCATCATGTAGTCCCACCCCTCGAACAGAGCCTGGCACGCCGCGTGTACCCAGGCATACAAGTGAAGGCCACTTGGTGGAATCGTGTCCTCCCAACCCTTGTTATCTAATCAGCCGGAGGGCATGTCCCAGCAATCGCAGGTGATCCTCACAGGCTGTAGGCGGAGAGTTAGAGTTAGCGTGACCCGGTGGGCTCCCGAAGGATGCCCAGGGCGGGATAGATTTGGTTCTGGGCAGAATCCTAGAAGACCTCCATCGCTGGCCGTGGAACAGGGTTTGTCCATGTAGGACAGGTGGTCCTGGTAGCTCAGGGAGGAAGCAAGAGGCGAAGCCATGGACCCTGTGGACAGAGATTGCGTGGTCCGTTATCAGCATTATCGTGATGCCAGTGTCAAGAGCTCAAACGTGCCTAGCGCTCACTTAAGGGCCAGGCAGGGGGTTGGTGATGGACAGGGAGGCCTGGCGTGCTGCGGTCTGTGGGGTCGCAAACAGTCAGACACGACTGAGCAACTGAACTGAACTGAAAACTCAGGGTTTGGGTTCCAGAGGATCGAGCATACTAGATGGGTTATCAGAACAAAGAATGAGGCCCGGAGCACAAGTTACAAAGAAGCAGCTCTTGGGTAGCTCCTGAGTCATGGGACCCAGACCTGCTGAAGCCTGATCAACACGTTTCAGAGAACGTGGTCAGAGCCAGGCGTGCAGCCCGGACTTCCCAGTGCCCTAATTAAGGGCTGTTGAAATGTGTTCTGTTTACGGGAGAGACCAGGTCATCGGGCCTGTGGAATCAGAGCGGATCTGTGAACCGGAAAGGCCCTGTTTCAGGCAGTGTGACTCCTTCGTTGAAGATGAAATTTTCTCGCTGTGTGTGTTTTTCTTCCTCAGAAAGTTCATGAGGGTTAAATTAAATCCTTTGAGGGAAGTGAGGCCCGAAGTAATTCTTTGTATGTTGCGGATTTAGAAGAAAAAAAAAAAGTTTTATGTTAACAGTTGAGAAAGGACAGTTAATTACAGACACAGCGAAATTCAGTGGGTTGGGCAGCATTTCTTTTCCCCATAATGTTTATTTATTAAGGATGAAACCGAGAGAGAGAGGCTGCTTTTCTATTCACGAATGCTTGACGTGTTGTTTAGAAAACCCTCCGGTTTTTCAGACAAGTCCCAGGGACTGTTACTTTTAGTTGGGTCTGACATATCGTTTGTGTCTCCCTCTCTCATTGTTTTTCTAAAGGATATTAAGAAATGCTTTTTCTGTCAGTCTAATCAAGTATGGATGCAGCATTGCTTTTCTACTACTTTCTAACTTTGCTTCTCCTGTGGACATAAAGGCAGAAAAATGGAGAGAGAATGTCACTCACCAGGATAAAGAAGGACCTGGGGAATCAAGCAATATAAGAACGAAGCCAAACCAAAAAAGAAAGGAAGGACGTATTTGGGGGGATCGAACTATAATTAGCCGTGCTAATTCTGTTCTGTAGACTCGGGTGATTATAAGGCCATTATGATGCAACTTAAGTCGTTCTTGAATTTTTTTAATTTATTAAACATGCAGCACCTCATGTGGAAATCTCAGTAGAGTGGGCCTGAGCTCCTAAGGCTAGATTTGGCAATGCAGTTCTGTCTCTCTCAGAGAAAAGAGGTTTCTCTCTTGCTTCTTGGAACACTGCACGGCCAGGTTGAATTTGGCCCAGAGACGGAGATGAGCCTCAGGGTGGATGTTGTCAGAGGGAGCTGCCTTAGAAAGAAGTGGGAAGAAAGATTGCAAAGGAGATTTAGCAATTCTCCTGGGTGAGAGTTTATTCTCTGGGTTTGGCCCTCCTTTTTGTTTCGTATGTATGGGTTCTAGTAATGCTGGGAGGGATTGGGGGCAGGAGAAGAAGGGGACGGCCGAGGATGAGATGGCTGGATGGCATCACTGACTCGAAGGCCGTGAGTCTGAGTGAACTCCGGGAGATGGTGATGGACAGGGAGGCCTGGCGTGCTGCGATTCATGGGGTCGCGAAGAGTCAGACACGACTGAGCGACTGAACTGAACTGAACTGAACGCTGTTCGGGAAGAGCGTGTGTGTGTGCCCAGTACGTGACCCGGTGGGCTCCCGAAGGATGCCCAGGGCGGGATAGATTTGGTTCTGGGCAGAATCCTAGAAGACCTCCATCGCTGGCCGTGGAACAGGGTTTGTCCATGTAGGACAGGTGGTCCTGGTAGCTCAGGGAGGAAGCAAGAGGTGAAGCCATGGACCCTGTGGACAGAGATTGCGTGGTCCGTTATCAGCATTATCGTGATGCCAGTGTCAAGAGCTCAAACGTGCCTAGCGCTCACTTAAGGGCCGGGCAGGGGGTTGGTGATGGACAGGGAGGCCTGGCGTGCTGCGGTCTGTGGGGTCGCAAACAGTCGGACACGACTGAGCAACTGAACTGAACTGAAAACTCAGGGTTTGGGTTCCAGAGGATCGAGCATACTAGATGGGTTATCAGAACAAAGAATGAGGCCCGGAGCACAAGTTACAAAGAAGCAGCTCTTGGGTAGCTCCTGAGTCATGGGACCCAGACCTGCTGAAGCCTGATCAACACGTTTCAGAGAACGTGGTCAGAGCCAGGCGTGCAGCCCGGACTTCCCAGTGCCCTAATTAAGGGCTGTTGAAATGTGTTCTGTTTACGGGAGAGACCAGGTCATCGGGCCTGTGGAATCAGAGCGGATCTGTGAACCGGAAAGGCCCTGTTTCAGGCAGTGTGACTCCTTCATTGAAGATGAAATTTTCTCGCTGTGTGTGTTTTTCTTCCTCAGAAAGTTCATGAGGGTTAAATTAAATCCTTTGAGGGAAGTGAGGCCCGAAGTAATTCTTTGTATGTTGCGGATTTAGAAGAAAAAAAAAAAGTTTTATGTTAACAGTTGAGAAAGGACAGTTAATTACAGACACAGCGAAATTCAGTGGGTTGGGCAGCATTTCTTTTCCCCATAATGTTTATTTATTAAGGATGAAACCGAGAGAGAGAGGCTGCTTTTCTATTCACGAATGCTTGACGTGTTGTTTAGAAAACCCTCCGGTTTTTCAGACAAGTCCCAGGGACTGTTACTTTTAGTTGGGTCTGACATATCGTTTGTGTCTCCCTCTCTCATTGTTTTTCTAAAGGATATTAAGAAATGCTTTTTCTGTCAGTCTAATCAAGTATGGATGCAGCATTGCTTTTCTACTACTTTCTAACTTTGCTTCTCCTGTGGACATAAAGGCAGAAAAATGGAGAGAGAATGTCACTCACCAGGATAAAGAAGGACCTGGGGAATCAAGCAATATAAGAACGAAGCCAAACCAAAAAAGAAAGGAAGGACGTATTTGGGGGGATCGAACTATAATTAGCCGTGCTAATTCTGTTCTGTAGACTCGGGTGATTATAAGGCCATTATGATGCAACTTAAGTCGTTCTTGAATTTTTTTAATTTATTAAACATGCAGCACCTCATGTGGAAATCTCAGTAGAGTGGGCCTGAGCTCCTAAGGCTAGATTTGGCAATGCAGTTCTGTCTCTCTCAGAGAAAAGAGGTTTCTCTCTTGCTTCTTGGAACACTGCACGGCCAGGTTGAATTTGGCCCAGAGACGGAGATGAGCCTCAGGGTGGATGTTGTCAGAGGGAGCTGCCTTAGAAAGAAGTGGGAAGAAAGATTGCAAAGGAGATTTAGCAATTCTCCTGGGTGAGAGTTTATTCTCTGGGTTTGGCCCTCCTTTTTGTTTCGTATGTATGGGTTCTAGTAATGCTGGGAGGGATTGGGGGCAGGAGAAGAAGGGGACGGCCGAGGATGAGATGGCTGGATGGCATCACTGACTCGAAGGCCGTGAGTCTGAGTGAACTCCGGGAGATGGTGATGGACAGGGAGGCCTGGCGTGCTGCGATTCATGGGGTCGCGAAGAGTCAGACACGACTGAGCGACTGAACTGAACTGAACTGAACGCTGTTCGGGAAGAGCGTGTGTGTGTGCCCAGTTGTGTCCGACTCTTTGTGACCCCATGGACTGTGCTTTATTTACAGCGTGGTTTTGAACAAAAACAAACCTGTCAATAACATACACACACATGAGCGTACGTGTGGCCTTCCCTGATGGCTCAGCGGGTGAAGAAAGTGAAAGTCGCTCAGTTGTGTCCGACTCTTTGCGACCTCCCATGGACTATACAGTCCGTGGGATTCTCCAGGCCAGAATCCTGGAGTGGGTACCCTTTCCCTTCTCCAGGGGGATCTTCCGCATCCAGGGATCAAACCCTGGTTTCCTGCAGATAAAGAAAGTGAAAGTGAAGTCGCTCAGTCGTGTCCGACTCTTGGCGACCCCATGGACTGTAGCCCACCAGGCTCCTCCCTCCATGAAATTCTCCAGGCAAGAGTACTGGAGTGGGTTGCCATTTCCTTCTCCAGGGGATCTTCCCGACTCAGGGATTGAACCCGGGTCTCCTGCATTCCAGGCAGACGCTTTAACCTCTGAGCCACCAGGGAAGCCCCGAATCCACCTCTCAATTCAGGAGACACAGGGTTCAGTCCCTGGGTTGGGAAGATCCCCCGGAGGAGGAAATGGCAATCCACTGCAGTATTCTTGACTGGAGAATCCCATGGACAGAGGAGCCTGCCGGGCTACAGTCCACGGGGTTGGCAAAGAGTCAGACACGACTAAAGCGAATAACTTGGACATGTTGGTTTACCAGTGACATCCATCCCTTTGTAGATCAAGCGAGTGTCTAGCAAGGTTCCTAGTTTTCAGCGACCCAATCAGTTCCTGCCTAAGGTAAGCCAGACTCATAGGAGCTGAAGGAGGTCAATGAAACCGCTCTGGGGAGCAGCAGGAATCAAGGGCTCTGCCGAATCGACAGTTTGCACCCCGGCAGGAACTGCGCGGCCTGAATATCCTCACGCCAGTGTGACCAAGAGGAGAAGGGACTCCAGATGCGTCTCTGTTCTTGAGTCGGCCCCTCAGGATTCAGTGACTGTGTGTTTATGCACGTGGGTGAGTGCCCTTGTGTATTTCATTGGCTGAACCAGAGTTGTGTGCCATCTCTAGGCTAGACCAGGGTCCCCGGTCAAGTCAGCCAGTGGCACGTAACTTCTTTTGGTTTCTGAAGTTTGGAAAAGTCTCTAATAATTTGGTGTGATAAATGGTAAAAAGCTGACAAACGATTTTGTATGTGAGAAAAATTCTGTGAAAGAACTTTCCGTGGGGTAGGAGCTTGTGGCTTTGATAGGTTCCATCTTTGTGTCTCCTCTTCATGGTATTTTCAGTTCGGTCGCTCAGTCATGTCTGGGTCTTTGCGACCTCAGGGACTGCAGCACGCCAGGCTTCCGTGTCCATCACCAACTCCCAGGGCTTGCTCAAACTCAACGTCCATCGAGTCGGTGATGCCGTCCAACCATCTTGTCTTCTCGGGTTTCAGCTTTAGCATCAGTCCTTTCAGTGAATATTCAGGGTTGATTTGCTTTAGGATTGACTGGTTTGATCTCTGCTTTTCAAGGGGTTCTCAAGGATTTTCTTCAGCTCCACAATTTGAAAGCATCAATAGCCTTCTTTATGGTCCAACTCCCACATCCATACATGACTACTGGAAAAAACCATAGCTTGGACTGTATGGACCTTTGTCAGCAAAGAGATGTCTCTGCTTTTTAATGTACTGTCTAGGTTTGTCATAGCTTTTCTTCCAAGGAGCAAGTGTCTTTTAATTTCATGGCTACAGTCACCATCAGCAGTGATTTTGGAGCCCCCCCCAAAATAAATTCTCTCACTATTTCCATTGTTTCCCCATCTATTTGCTATGAAGTGATGGGATCGGATGCCATGATGTTAGTTTTTTCTGAATGTTGAGTTTTAAGCCAGCTTTTTCACTTTTTCTCTTTTACCTTCATCAAGAGGGTCTTTAGTTCTTTTTCGGCAGTGAGAATGGTATCATCTGCATATCTGAGGTTGTTGATATTTCTCCCGGCAATCTTGATTCCAACTTGTGTTCCATCCAGCCCAGCTTTTCTCATGATGTACTCTATATGTAAGTTAAATAAGCAGGGTGACAATAATACATCCTTCACATACTCCTTTCCCAGTTTTGAAGCGATCCGTTATTCCGTGTCTGTGACATTTTTTTAATTTTGTCAGTGATAGTTTGGGAGAAATCTGTTTTCTCTCTTGTTATATATAATCTCTCCGTCCCATTCTCAGTTTAGCCCTTTGGCTCACCAAGCTTCAGCTGTTTCCTGTCTGGCCCTTTCGAGAAAGATGCACTGACCCCAGACATCCAGAATCAGGTGTTGGGCATTGTGCATACCCGTCTGTTATAAAAGCCCCTCACGTTCTTAGGCTTTATGACTAGAAGTCAGAGGACTGGTCCACTTCCTTCTGCACCAGACAGACTCCTCGTGGACAGGAATTCTGTTGTTCCCTAAACTTTGTGATGCTTTCAGCTACCAGTGGTTTCTGAGCATGGTGTGTGTGTGTGTGTGTGTGTGTGTGTGTACCCGGCAATCTTGATTCCAGCTTGTGTTCCATCCAGCCCAGCTTTTCTCATGATGTACTCTATATGTAAGTTAAATAAGCAGGGTGACAATAATACATCCTTCACATACTCCTTTCCCAGTTTTGAAGCGATCCGTTATTCCGTGTCTGTGACATTTTTTTAATTTTGTCAGTGATAGTTTGGGAGAAATCTGTTTTCTCTCTTGTTATATATAATCTCTCCGTCCCATTCTCAGTTTAGCCCTTTGGCTCACCAAGCTTCAGCTGTTTCCTGTCTGGCCCTTTCGAGAAAGATGCACTGACCCCAGACATCCAGAATCAGGTGTTGGGCATTGTGCATACCCGTCTGTTATAAAAGCCCCTCACGTTCTTAGGCTTTATGACTAGAAGTCAGAGGACTGGTCCACTTCCTTCTGCACCAGACAGACTCCTCGTGGACAGGAATTCTGTTGTTCCCTAAACTTTGTGATGCTTTCAGCTACCAGTGGTTTCTGAGCATGGTGTGTGTGTGTGTGTGTGTGTGTGTGTGTGTGTGTGTGTGTGTGTAGGGGGGTGGTCCATCGTGACTTGCACACCTCAGGGTCTGGACCTAGTTTGGAAAAGATGATGAGTTTGACCCCTCTCTGCTCGGGTCCTGAAATCAGCACTTTTTCCGGCTTCCAACGTGGAGTGGAAGCCTGGAAGGGGTGGTTGGAACAGATCGAACAGCGCACTGAGGATTCGGGGCAGGGTGGTGTGCAGACAAGGCCCGTTCCCCGCCTCTGTTCGAAGCTGGAGAGGTCTGTCTTAGAAATCGCCGAGAACCCTTTCTCTTCGAGCACGGTAGTTTTCAAGAGGAACCGTGGGGGCCTGAGATCTCAGAAATGCTCCTTTCTGACCGTGCCCAAGACTCCATGCCATTAGTGAGGGACGGTGGGGAAAGAGGTTACGAAAGCATGCAAATTTATATGGATGTTCCCGATAAAGGAGAAAGGACTGGCTTTTATGTAGACTCTGTTCCCTGGCAATCCATTTCATTCTCTCTTCGCCAGTTGGAGGAAGATAAAACAGTCGTTTCAAGGTAATATTTATGAAACCTACAAAAATGTCGGTCAGGTGAGGGAAAGAAAGGAATCTGGGTTAATATGACCGTCTCCCGAGTTCTCTCCCTGATTGTAGGCTTTGGTGTGGAACTAATGAAAGAAGGCGATTTTGATTTGTGTTAGACTCTTCAAAGTCATCTCAGTAAAATAGTCTATTTTTTTTTTTTACTGTGTGTGTGTGTGTGTGTGTGTGTGTGTTCATGCGTGTGCACACGTGCACGCATGCTCAGTCATTCAGTCGTGTCCTACTTTTTGCAAATCCATGGACTGTAGCCCACCAGCTCCTCTGTCCACGGGATTCTCCAGGCAAGAACACTGGAGTGGGTTGCCATGCCCTCCTCCAGGGGATCTTCCCGACTCAGGGACTGAACCCACGTTTCCTGTGTTGGCAGGCGTATTCTTTACTACTGAGCTGCCTGGGAAGCTGTGAGCATATGAGGCCATGTCCCCAAAAAATGTCTGCTGGGTGACAGCAGGGGCTTCAGGTATCGCTAAGGTCTTTACTCTTCAGTTTTGGAGTCCGGAGAGAAAGGAGACTTTCCCCTGGACTGTGGACCGTAGACACAGTTCTTGAGGTACAAACAGCGAAAGGAGATCTGGAGTATTCTCAGGACGTGTCTGAGCAGAGCAGCTCTGTTGAGTCACCTGAGAGAAGCAGATGATGGCTTGTGAGTCTGTTGGGCCCTCCTGAGTTTGTAGTTTTGGGGGTTTGCAGGCAGGAATGTGTGTGCACTGCAGGCAGCAAAGGGGGTAACTGTCCAGAGAGGTTTCTCTCAGGAACGTGTGTGCGCACACTCAGTCCAGTCAGTCGTGTCTGACACTGTGTGACCCCATGAACTGTAGCCCTCCAGGCTCTCTGTGCATGGGATTCTCCAGGCAGGAATCCTGGAGTGGGCTGCCGTTTTGTCCTCCAGGACACCTTTCCCGTGTCTCATATGTCTTCTGCATTGGCAGGCGGATTCTTGACCACGGAAGCCACCTGGAGAGCACCCCAAATGTTAATAGTGCTCATCTTGAGAAACTGGAGTGCAGAGTGTTGCGGAGCCTCACTTCATGGCTTTATTTTAATTGGAGGCTGAACTTTAAAGTATTATGCATGCATAGGCACATATGTGCACTTACTCAGGTGTGTGCACTCAGGCATCCGCCTGGGCACACACAAAGAAAGGCCCCTGTAACCGTACACAGGACGTGTGTCGTGGGACTGGACCCCGATCCCTGGTTTTAATGCCCAGCATTTTCCCCAGGCGATTGTAACTTCCTGTGCCTGCTGCCCGCCTCTGGTTGACGATGTGTGTGCCAGTGATAGGAAGACCACGGGACCTCGTGTCGTCTTCTGCTCAGGAGTCCAAAGTGGAGTGGCGCTCATGTTTTGAAAGTGTAGTTGGTGCAAGATTTCATTTTCACTGCGGCAGATTTCAACCCGGGTTTCTTTTGCACGCGCCAGTGAGTTATGTTGTATGGTCTCCTGGACACCTTCCTGCTACGGAAGTGGAGATGGTTAGCCAGAGGGGATCGAATGCAAACATACAACCCCCTACAAATATGGAGAAAGAACGCTCCTGGCGCATGACATAGATAGTCTTTCGAAATGCTTATGTTCCCACATGTATGTGGAGAGAACGTGGGATGTCTCTCCACGCTTAACTTTGACCGTGGAGGCTAAGAGCGTGGGTTTGGGGGAACAGCAGAGGGACCCAGTCACACATGTACGTGTCTTTCTGTTCTCTCGTGTCTAACTCCTCTCCCGTGCACACTGCTACATGCCACTGAGCAGGGTTCTCTCTGCTGCTGTGTTTGGCTGTATCCCAATACAAAATGGTTTTGGTGTTTAAAAAAAACAAAAAGGGGAATTAAAAAAAAAGTATGGATTTGGGACTTCCCTGCTGCTCCAGTGGCCAAGACTGTGTGATTTTAAAGCAGAGGCCCCACGAGTGTACAAGCATTCCCAAACATGAATCCCTTCCCACCTCCCACCCCATACCATCTCTCATGCCATTGTTTGGCAAAACCAATACAGTAATGTAAAGTAAACTAAAATTAAAATAAAAATTAAAAAAAAAAAAAAATAAATAAAGCAGAGGCCCCAGGTTCGATTCCTGGTCAGGGAACTAGAGCCTTCTAGAGCTGCAACTGAGACCCAGGGCAACCAAATAAATAATTCTTTTTTTTTTTTTAAGGAAAGAGAAAGAATGTGGATTCATGGTGCCAGCACTTCATAACACACGCTGTGGGCTGCTGCCCAGTGGCTGGGAAGAAGCCTTTGGCTCAGCTTGCCCAGGGCAGCCTCGACTGGGCCTCCTGTTTGGGTCTGGGAACGTCATGGTTGCATTTCTCTTGACCTTTGAGGTCACATGCTTCCCGTTTGGGTGTTTTAGGGGGAAAGGAGGGTGCAGCCATTGCGGGGGTGAGGACTGGGCTGACCCCCTAGCCTCAGAGGAAGGCAGACACCGCGGCCTCTCTGGGACTGCGAATTTGCAAAAGATGCCGCTTTGTGATCCTGTGGAAATGGTCCACCATCAGTCTGATTATGCGTGATGGAGGGATGGTCATCGGTGTGAGGATTACCTAGGCTTAGAGGGAGAGGTGAGTGAAAGCTGGCATCCTTTGAGGTCCAGCCTCCCTGGAGGAGGAGGTGACGGGGTTTTGCTCTCCCACCAGCTCCAGGGATCGGTATTGCTCCAGCTTGAAGGATGAATCTTACAAGACAGACGCCCCGTCCAACCTGCTCCCTTGACCACAGTTCTGCAGAGACGGGGAGATGGATGCAGACCAGGGGCCTCTAGAAAGAGCCACAAATGCGTGGATTTGCCTAAAGGTGTAGGAAGGTGATTCCTACCATGGGTCCACGTAGTTAAGACTGATCTCTGCCATGTCTGGTTACTCTTCCCACTGCCACCACCTGCCTCTTGTGTCAGGCTTCATAGGTTCCAGATTGTTCTCATGTTTTGCCCACATTGGTTCTCAGTACTCAGCCTGGGCAGAGCGATGGTGCTCCAAAGACATCCCAGGTCTGATGGTGCAGCCTGTGACCCTGTGCCATCACATGGCCAAAGGGATGGTGCCCACGAGGTCCAGGATCTTGACAGTGGGGGGCATCGTCTGCTTGAGCCCAGAGTCCCCACCTGGGGCGGCGGGTGTCTGAGGGAGTGGAGGGGTTGGACTCGGAGATGACATGTGTCCCGGGAGGCAGAGGTTGGGAGTGAAGGGGGCCCATGGGCCAAAGAAGATGGGTGGCTTCCAGGAGCTGCACGAAATCGGGACCCTGTATTCTTCCCCTGGAGCCTGTAGACGGAGCACAGCCCTGTGACCCCTTTAGACCCCTCAGCCCCAGACGAAACAGATCAGTCTGTGTTGCTTAAGAGAACTGAGTATGTGATAAGCGGCCGTGGGACACTTAGGATGGAGGCACACCTGTCCAGGTGCTCCAGGTCAGGAGTTTTACATGCTGGGATGACGGCGTTCACTTACCAACGGGTGTGAGGTCATGCTCCGGGACTTTGCAGCGAGCAGTACAGCCTGGCTGTGTTTGATTGTGTCCCTTCTTGCTAATCCTTATTCTGCCCAGTGCATGACAAGTGCTGCTAAGATGGGGCAGCCTGGCGAAACTAACAGTCCTACAGAAATCCGATTCTGTAATGAGGACGCTCACTCCTTGGAAGGAAAGTTATAACCAACCTAGACAGCATATTAAAAAGAAGAGACATGACTTTGCTAACAAAGGTCGGTCTAGTGGTCATGTATCGATGTGAAAGTTGGACTATCAAGAAAGCTGAGCACCAAGGAATTGATGCTTTTGAACTGTGGTGTTGGAGAAGACTCCTGAGAGTCCCTTGGGCTGCAAGGAGATCCAACCAGTCCATCTTAAAGGAAATTAATCCTGAATGTTCATTGGAAGGACTGATGCTGAGAAACTCCAATACTCTGGCCACTTGATGCGAAGAGCTGACTCCTTGGAAAAGACCCTCATGCTGGGAAAGATGGAAGGCAGGAGGAGAAGGGGACAACAGAAGATGAGATGGTTGGATTGCATTGCTGACTCAGTGGACATGAGTTTGAGTAAACTCCGGGAATTGGTGATGGACAGGGAGGTCGGGCATGCTGCAGTCCCTGGGGTGGCAAAGAGTTGGACACGACTGAGCGGCTCAGCTGAACTGAAGTGAATGAGGATGCAGTCCAAAATAGAAGGACCCTTTCACAGAAATGAGCTAACGCTAGAGTGAGTGAGTTCCATACGTCTTTTCAGCAGTGCCGAACTTGACGATGTGTGTGAAAAGCCCCTGCAACAGGTCGATTAGCTGCTGGGCAATTTTAAAAGATGTATTTCCCTGTCATTCCTGAAGCTTTTGTCATGTGTCACAGGAGAAAATTGAATTTCTTAATCCACTTATATCGAATTTGAAATTCACTTAAACTGGGGCTTCAGGTGTTAGGATTCTGGTGTCCTTATAAGCAGATTTTCTGGTGAGTTTCCCCTTCTGGATTCTGTTGTGACTATGCCAACAAATGGTTCACCTGTTCAGACCGTTTTCATCTCAGACCGAGTCATGTTATGTGTAAATATGACTTGACTCAAGAGCGTTTATTCTTCAGGTGTAATTTGAATCAGAAAGCCTATCTATAGGCCTCTTCCCAACTAAAATTGTCCAATTATGCATTTCACATTAGAGGCAGCACAGTTATTTAACTCCTTTGTACCACAGCAAATGAGTTTCATTTTTTTTAAAAAGGTAAAACTTGTCTCTGGATTTTTCATTGTGCGATGCCCACATAACCATGGTTTGTTGAACATTCATGCACATATACATAGATGATCTTTGCTTTAAGAGTCAGAGAGGTGTCTTTTAAAAAAGCAAAAAAGCAAAGCAAGTTTCTGAGACATACTTGACCTGTCAGAATTCACCTATTGTCAGGGTTCAATTCAGTGATTTTTAGCAAATTTACAGAGCTGTGTGGAGTAGGAGCCCCTGGTGGTTCGGTTGGTAAAGAATCTGCCTGCACTGCGGGAGACCTGGGTTCAGTTCCTGGGTCGGGAAGATCTCCTGGAGGAGGGCAGGGCAACCCACTCCAGTGTTCTTGCCTGGAGAATCCCATGGACAGAGGAGCCTGGTGGGCTGCAGTCTGTGGGGTCGCAAAGAGTCGGACACGACTGAGGATGTACACAGGTCGCACACACAGAGTTGTGCACCCAGTGCCACAGTATAGTTTTTAAAATGCTCCCTTTTTGTTTTTAAATTTATTTTTACTTTTTGGCTGCAGCCCGCAGCATGTGGGATCTTAACTTCCAAGACCAGGCCTTGAACCCGCGCCCCCTGCATTGGAAGGGCGGCATCTTCACCACTGGACCACCAGGGAAGTCCCCACATACAGGTTTTAGAATACTTATCACCTAAAAAGAACCCCTGTGCTGGTCGGTACTACTCCCCCCCCCCCCCCCCCCCCCCTGAAACCCCAGGGAACCC
>SJYR01004507.1:64037-93859 GCA_006410655.1 Kobus ellipsiprymnus
GTGCCCATGAAGCCTCTGGGAACCACTCCTCTTGTCATATGTGTCTGTGAATTTGCCTGTTCTTGGCATTTCAAATCAGTGGAATCGTACAGTGTGTGTCTTTCGGGTCTGGCCTTTTGGTATAATGTTTACGGAGTTCATCCCTGGCGCAGCATGAATCAGTATTTCACTCCTTCTTTAAAACTGTTGACTGCTATTCTGTTCAGAAACCTGTATGCAGGTCAGGAAGCAACAGTTAGATGTGGACATGGAACAACAGACTGGTTCCAAATAGGAAAAGGAGTCCGTCAAGGCTATATATTGTCACCCTGCTTATTTAACTTCTATGCAGAGTACATCATGAGAAACGCTGGGCTGGAAGAAGCACAAGCTGGAACCAAGATTGCCGGGAGAAATATCAATCACCTCAGATATGCAGATGACACCACCCTTATGGCAGAAAGTGAAGAGGAACTAAAAAGCCTCTTGATGAAAGGGAAAGAGGAGAGTGAAAAAGTTGGCTTAAAGCTCAACATTCAGAAACTGAAGATCATGGCATCTGGTCCCATCACTTCATGGCAAATAGATGGGGAAAAGTGGAAACAGTGTCAGACTTTATTTTTGGGGGCTCCAAAATCACTGCAGATGGTGACTGCAGCCATGAAATTAAAAGACGCTTACTCCTTGGAAGAAAAGTTATGACCAACCTAGATAGCATATTCAAAAGCAGAGACATTACTTTGCCGACTAAGGTCCGTCTAGTCAAGGCTATGGTTTTTCCAGTGGTCATGTATGGATGTGAGAGTTGGACTGTGAAGAAAGCTGAGCGCCGAAGAATTGATGCTTTTGAACTGTGGTGTTGGAGAAGACTCTTGAGAGTCCCTTGGACTGCAAGGAGTTCCAGCCAGTACATTCTAAACGAGATCAGCCCTGGGTGTTCATTGGAAGGACTAATGCTAAAGCTGAAACTCCAATACTTTGGCCACCTCTATGCGAAGAGTTGACTCATTGGAAAAGACCCTGATGCTGAGAGGGATTGGGGGCAGGAGGAGAAGGGGACGACAGAGGATGAGATGGCTGGATGGCATCACCGACTCGATGGACATGGGTTTGAGTGAACTCTGGGAGTTGGTGATGGACAGGGAGGCCTGGCGTGCTGCAGTTCATGGGGTCGCAAAGAGTCGGACACGACTGAGCGACTGAACTGAACGGAACTGATTCTGTTGTGACTGAGTATAGCACATTTCACTTACCCATTCCTCAGTTGCTGGACATGTGGGCTTTTCCCACTATTTGGCTGTTAAGAACAAGCTGCTATGGGATTTCCCTAGTGGCTCAGATGATAAAAGAATCTGCTTGGCGATGCAGGAGACCTGGGTTTGATCCCAGGTTTGGGAAGATCCCCTGGGGAAGGGCATGGTAACCCAATCCAGTATTTCTGCCTGGGAAATCCCCTGGACAGAGGAGCCTGGTGGGCTACAGTCCGTGGGGTCGCACAGAGTTGGACGCGAATGACCGATGTTCACAGAAGCCACTCTGAACATCGTATGCAGGTTTTAACGTAGACAAGCATTTTTGTTTCTCTTGGGTTTACTCCCCAGGGTGGAACTGCGAGACTGTCTGTGTGTGTGTAACTTTCTAAGAAACCGCCAGAGTGTTCTCCAGAGTGGCTGTGCAGTTTTGTGTTCCTATCCAGGACACGTGAGCGTTTCAGTCTCTCCACATCCTCCCCAGCATTCCTCATCATCTTTCTAAGAACGTCCTGACCTCCATTTATAAGGCCCAGAGTGTTGGTCGTCGAGGAGGGATTTAGGGGATGTTCATCACCTACTCCAGGAGTTGGTGATGGACAGGGAGGCCTGGCGTGCTGCGATTCATGGTGTTGCAAAGAGTCGGACGCGACTGAACTGAACTGATCACCTACTTGATGGAAGACCGTGCGTTCCTTGAAGCAATAAACCGAGCGAATCTTCTCTGTCTCTTTGAGTTTCTGCAGTGTGATGAGCGTGGTCTGAGTGGATGGGAGAACTGGTGAAGGATTCTGAACAGAGGAAGGCAGGGTGGGCACTCCCGGCCCTCAAGGGCCCTTAGAGACTCGGGGCTTGGGCACAGACTGTGAGTCAGGGCTCTGGGCTGGTTAGGTACAGTTTCTCCCGAGACCCCAAATTCCTAGATTGAGCACCTCTCCTTACGAGTCTCTGCTCTTCACTGTGTATTCCCGAAGCCCCTGCGAGAAGATGCCCCTGGACTCTTAACTCCCCTCTCGTTTATGAGAGTTGACTCATTGGAAAAGACCCTGATGCTGGGAAAGATTGAAGGCAGGAGGAGAAGGGGACGACAGAGGATGAGATGGTTGGATGGCCATGAGTTTGAGCGAGCTCTGGGAGTTGCTGATGGGACATGGAGGCCTGGTGTGCTTCAGTCCGTGGGGTCGCAAAGAGCCGGACACGACTGAGCGACTGAATAACTACAGGTCTTTAGGTTTCCACTTTCATGACCCGATGAGCAGCCAAAGACACATGGAGGGGGGAAAAAAAGGAAGATTGAATTGTAAGCCTTTGGAAGAGACCCTGATGCTGGGAAAGATTGAAGGCAGGAAGAGAAGGGCGAGAGAGAGGATGAGATGGTTGGAGGGCATCACCGACTCAATGGACATGAGTTTGAGCAAACTCCAGGAGATGGGGAAGGACAGGAAGCCTGGCGTGCTGCAGCCCGTGGGGTGGCAAAGAGTTGGGACGCTGCAGTCCATGGAGTTGGACACGACGTAATGACTGAAGGACAAACTCTTCTTTATGCAGAAACCCACGTCTAGGACCCTGGCCTCCTTAGTTCGTTGTCCTAGAACCTAGTCCATCTTGGTTGTTGACTTGCGTCTGGTATCTCAAGTTGCCATATAATTTCTCTGTCCAAACTGGGACTGTTCTGAGAGAGAAAAGGGCTTCCCTGATAGCTCAGCTAGTAAAGAATCTGCCTGCAATGTGGGAGACCCCAGTTCAATTCCTGGGTTGGGAAGATCCCATGGAGAAGGGATAGGCTACCCACTCCAGTCTTTCTGGGCTGCCCTGGCGGCTCAGCTGGTAACCAGCACTTTTAATCATTACCTTGAGGCAGTAAGGATCAACTCGGATCATCTCAAGCAAAAAGACAAGAGGGATTTGTTGCTATCCTGAAATAAAGGTCGTAAATAGCTCCGGATGTTTTTCCTGAAATTCTCAATTCAAATTTGTAGACGGTCTTTTTTTTTTTTAAATCATTTATTTATTTATTTGGCTGCATTTGGTCTTAGTTGCATCACTTGTGATCTTTGTCATGTCATATGTCATCTTTCATTGTAGCGCACAGACTGTGTAGTTGCAATACACGGGATCTCTGGTTGTAGCTCTCGGGCTTAGGAGAGCCATGGCATGTGGGAATCCTAGTTCCCCGGCCGGGGATTGAACCTGTGTCCCCTGCCCTGCAAGGCAGATTCTTAACCACCTGACCACTAGAGAAGTTCCTGGAAAACTTTCAGTGCCAAGTGTTTTGTAATTGTTTCTCAGGAAACCAGGGAATTTGTTCACATACACACCCACACACTCACACCCCCCGACACACACCCGGTGTGGTTCCCATGTCATGTGCTGCTATTCTGCAAATACCTGCAGACCCATGTATTGTGATGAATACAGACAGAAGTAATTCTAAAGGCTTCCTGAAATTTACGGCCGTGAGGTCGTCTTGCCTTTAGGACTTTTCCCCTTGAACAGTAGGTAATAAAAATGCAGCTTTCTTTTTTTAGTGTAGGTGGTTTTGCAAGGTTTTTGACACTTTAAGAAAGATCGTTCTGTTCGTGTTATTGGGGCATCGCTTACCATCGCAAGGAATTGTTCGCAGCAGTGGAAGTCTCAGTGTGATCTCGCCCATACCGTGGGTTACTAGGCAACCGTTAGAAGCAGTACTGGCGAAGTGGTGTGTTTATTGGCTCTGAGATGTGTTTACGATAAACAGAGATGTGTTTCTGTGACCTCCTCCCCCAACAAGAGACCTGCAGCCCAGTTGGCACTTGGAGCACTTGTGAGACGTACCCCTGGAGTAAATGAGGCCAGGAGGCGGTCGGCAGGCTGCTGCCGTATTCAACTTGATTTACTTAGCTGGGCTTTGGTGCCGGATGGTTATCTGACACTGAGGGTTATTTTAAGAAGTGGCCCGGTCACCTGCTGGACTGCACTTAGGAGGTTCGAGGCGTACCATAGTCTCCCTTCTAGGACCCAGGGGAGAAATTTTGCCTGTGTGTCCAGCTCTAGAAGGCTCTGTGCTTTGGATCCTTGTGTCTTGTTCATCTTTTGCATACTGTGAATCAAGCATCTATCTAATCATATTTGTTTTTTTGAAGACACCTCTAGAAAACTGCGAATCTTCCGGTTGATGTAAAGTTGTGTCTGATGGCTGACTTAAGCTACTGTGCTGACCTGTCAGCTTTATCTCATTTTTCCTGACACTGTCTTTTGTTGGCCCTGATTTCTCCCCAGGTAGGGCTTCCCTGGCGGCTCAGTGGGTAAAGAAATCTGCCTGCCATGCAGGGTTTGATCCCTGGGTTGGGAAGATCCCCTGGAGGAGGAAATGACAACCCACTCCCGTGTTCTTGACTGGAGAATCCCCATGGACAGAGGAGCCTGGCGGGCTACAGTCTGTGGGGTCGCAAAGAGTCAGACTTGACTAAGCACACACTCAGTGAATTATTTTACTTTTGCTACTTTGTGTGTGTGTGTGTGTGTGTGCGCGCGCGTGCGTGCGTGCGTGCGTGCGTGCGTGTGTGTTTGTTTGGGACCTACCTCAAATCATTTTTTCCCTCTCTTTTTTCCAGGTGGGAAATTCTTAGGTATTTTCGTGAATGAGAGAGCATGGTGGCTTCTTGGAAGTTCTGTTGGCTTACAGTGGCTTTTGAATTCTGATGCACTGGCGGCATCTTATTTTAGTCTGGAAACTTCGTGATGAAGTCCTTCAGGGCAAACTGTGTGTCTGAATTTAGTATGATGAAGGCAGTGTCAAAAGCAGCTGGTAAGCAGACCCTGGTTAAACTTTCTAGGGTCTTGTAAAGCCTGAAAATTAAAGTTCTTTAAAAGCAGTCTATGAAAGGAAGATTTATAACAGTTAACAAAGGTCCTGAATCGTTTAAATTTACTGGGCGGGGGCAGGGGGGGGCGAGAAGAAACCCATTAAGAAATGAATTCTTGGGTTTAAAGGTACATCGAATGAAGCGGAAATTTTCTTTTTCTGTCTCCATCTGTGTGGCTGGGCAGTTGCCTCTAAACTCCACTGAATACTGGGCTTCAGAGCCTTGGATATGCATCGTCACTTGAGTTGAAAAGCAGGAAATGAAATCGAGGTTATGGAAGAGAGTTCACACTGATCTCGCCCTAAGCAAGTGTAAAGGACTTAGTCCAGGAAGCATCACTGTTGCTCCACTTTGGAGGAGGAAGGGTTTGGAATGACTTTCTGGATTAGTTCAGGGCCTCAGCGTCTCCCTGTCGATAAGAGCCTCTGATTTAATAGGTTTGATGGGCCAGGAGCTGTTCTGTGTATTTTTACTTCCTGGGTCTCTATTTTGCCCCACCGCCGCGTAACAGGCTTTGTCCCATTTTTACCGGGAGGGGGAACTATGAGGTTCACAGATTTCTTGTCTGGAGTCAGAAGTATCCTTGGTGAGCAGGCTGTGAGCTGATTCCAGAATGAATGGACGGCACTGATGAAACTGATTTTATGCAATGACTCGCGTGGCGTTCTGGGCTTCCGGGTGGGCACTCGTGGTAAAACAGCATAAGAGATGCGGGTTCGATCCCTGGATTGGGAAGATCCCCTGGAGGAAAGCATGGCAAGCCACTCTGGTATCCTTGCCTGGAGACTCCCATGGACAGAGAAGACTGGTGGGCTACAGTCCGTGAGGTTGCACAGAGTCAGACACACACGCCATGTGGCCCAGTTCGTTCCCCTCAGGTCCGTTAGATTCTGTCAGTTGGTCATCTGTCCCACTTTGGACAGGGCTCCCCTGGTGGGCTTGCCGCTGCTGGAGATGTGGGTTCAATACCCAAGTTAGGAAGATGGCGACCCGCTCCAGTGTTCTTGCCTGGGAAATTGCACGGACGCAGGAGCCTGGTGAGCTGCAGTCCGTGGGGTCACCAGAGTGTCAGGCACGACTTAGAGACTCAATAGCAACAACCCTTTTTTCCAAGAGATGAGCGGCTGGAGGCATGAGAAATCCTGGCCCAGGGGTGCGTATGACCAGCAAGGGGTGGATTGTCCCAGAGCTTCTGGCCCAAGCATGCACACTGCTGGTCACTAGGTCAAATGCATCCCGGACAGAATAACGGGGGGTGTCCACGTCACTGCCGCAGGATCTTCTAATGCCAGCTGTCTCTTCTCACTTTCATCATGAGACCTCAGGAGGGTGCCTGGAGGAACTGCCTCCGGCAGCTAAAGCGTGGCTTTAGCAGGGAGCTTGCAGACAGGTTGAGACGTGGCAGGAGGCTTGAAGACGCTCCTGGGTTGGACTCATGGGTTCTCTCAAAGGTCTGAGGCTGGGGGATGCAAAACCAGTGAGGGGAGCTTGTGAACAGGTGGGGAAGGAGGTGGGCTCGGGCTGCGGCCAGGCCAGACAGAGTCTGGGCTGTGTGCGTGAGCCAGGTGTGGACAGATGGCAGGTGTGTCTGTTCCGTGAGCTGTCAGCACTTGCTGGTGGTGGGAAACCCTCGGTGTCAGCCCCAGTTGCGGCAACCTGGAATGTCTCCAGCCTACGTAACATATTAAAAGGCGGAGACATCACTTTGCTGATGAAGGTCTGCCTATTCAAAGTTACGGTTTTTTCCAGTAGTCATGTGAGAGCTGGACCATGAAGAAAGCTGAAGTGCCGAAAAATTGATGCTTTGGAACTGGGGTGCTGGAGAAGACTCTTGAGAGTCCCTTGGACTGCATGGAGATCCAACCAGTCCCTAAAGGAGATGAGTCCTGGGTGTTCGTTGGAAGGACTGATGCTAAAGCTGAAACTCTTGATACTCTGGCTACCTCATGTGAAGAGTTGACTCATTTGAGTAGACCCTGCTGCTGGGAGGGATTGGGGGCAGGAGGAGAAGGGGACGACAGAGGATGAGAAGGCTGGATGACCTCACCGACTCGATGGACATGGGTTTGCATGAACTCCAGAAGTTGGTGATGGACAGGGAGGCCTGGTGTGCTGCGATTCATGGGGTCGCAAAGAGCTGGATACGACTGAACGACTGAACTGAACTGATACATATATCCCTTCCCTCTGGAACCTGCTTCCATTCTCCCATCCCAGCTCTCCAGGTCATCACAGAGTCCTTGGCTGGGCTCTGCCATGTTACATAGCAGTTCCTCCTCAGCGATCCGGGAGGTGACATTTGCAGAAGAACTTAGTTTTGTGAATCGGAAGGTGTGTGTGTGCCTGCGTTTTCAGACTCTGTTCTTGAATAAGCTGATCGTTGCCATCGCTGTCCTGGATTCTGAGCTGTTTATGTAAGCACAGAGTCGAATTGGATAGTCTTCCCAAAGGGATCTTCTTAGAGGTGTGTCGTTAAACGAAATTGAGGACCGTACGGTTGAGCTTTCCAGGTGAGGCGGGGAGGGAGGAGAAAGTGTTTGCAGATGACAGAAACCGCAATGTCAGCGTCGGCACCATATGCTGCTTAGAAACGTGTATGACGATTTCAGCCAGTAGATAACACGTCCTGTGCTTGACAATTAGATTGAAGAGGACTGCTTAGACACGAAAACTGAAGCAAGAAGCAATGTGGTAACAAATTCAATCAAGGCTTAAAAATGGTCCACATCAGGAAAAAAAATTTCTCTTAATGGCTCATTGCAAAATGTGGAGAGAGTGCTTTGGGAGATGAGGAGAAGATTAATTAGGATTGTTTTGTACACTGTGGTGCACTCACAGTGTCATCTGTAAACCAGAAACTGATGTCTCTCACCTGAAGGTTATTTTTATCCTTGGGTGTGGTTCTCTGTGTAGAGATCGTAGTGGCTGTTGATGGACAGTTGGCTGAACAAGAAAAAGATCGTGTTCTCCTAATGCTTTAATATATCCTCTTTAAGTGCTGTGATTTGTTTTCTCTCGTTAAATAAAATGTCACGCCACCAAATAAAATTGCCTGCCAACAAATTCTGTGCGACTGGTAGCTTATTAAAAGTTGTCATAAGCCTGTTTGTTTATTTATTTTTTTTCTGTTGATAGTAGCTCTGGTTGGTTATATAATTAGAAGACCAGTTGGGTCATGTTCTATTACCTGTCTCATACCATATTTTCAGGTGACAAGTCCTGTCTTAGTCTCTCCATGTGAAATTTATTTGGCCTACCGTGGTGTGAGTTGGGAAAGCACTTTTCATTTATCACGTGTGACATGTGTATGGTTCAGCCTGCTGTCGTGGTTTTGGCTGTTCAGTTTCCAAGTCGTGTCCAGCTCTTTGCGACCCCATGGGCTGCAGCCCACCAGGCTTCCCTGTCCTTCACTATCTCCTGGACTTTGCAGCAAACTCATGTCCATCAAATCGGTCATGCTATCCAACCATCTCATCCACTATCGTCCGCTTCTCCTCCTGCCTTCAGTCTTTCCCAGTGTCAGGGTCTTTTCCAATAAGTCAACTCTTCACATCAAGGGGCCAAAGTACTGGAGCTTTGGCTTCAGCACCAGTCCTTCCAGTGAGGTAAATGATGCATGTGTCTATATAGCAATATATATGTGCTCATACACGTCAGTACAGGCTCGCAGGCATTGATTTTGCCAGTGAGAAGCATGAAATACTTGTTATTAGTGTCATAATGCGTTGAGGAAGAAATCAAGTTTTTATAAATGTCTTGGTTAGTGTCCTTATTTGAATAACTCATACTTTTAACACTGAGCTTGTAAAAAAAATCTACAAGCATAATAAAACGTCACTTTGCAGGACGGAGTGCATATTAAATGACTTACCAGAAGAGTAGATGGAGAAAATGTGTTTCCCCGTCGATCCTTAAATTTAAAATGATCGGTGTTTCCTGAGTAAGTGCCAATGCGAGCTACACGGGTTTCCCTTGTAGCTCAGTCGGTAAAGAGTCTGCCTGCAACGCAGGAGACTTAGGTTCAATCCCTGGGTTGGGAAGATCCCCTGGAGAAGGAAATGACAACCCATTTTCCATATTCTTGCCTGGAGAATCCCATGGACAGAGGAGCCTGGGGGTACAGTCCATGGGGTCGCAAAGAGTCGGACACGACTGAGCGACTTTGACTTCCCTTCGCTTGAATGCTGGTATGGTTGTGTTTCTTCACAGTTGAAATAAGAAGAGTGACTTTTTTTGCATGGCGATCCTGCTCTTTGTTGTAAATGCACAGCTGTGGCGTGCCAGCCGTGTTCTGTTCTGGACTTTCCTAAAGCAGTTCCCAGTGGTTCTGATCAAACCAGACGCTGGGCAGCTTTGTGGCGGGTTGTCCGGTTTGATTTTGCTCTGTTTCCTGTCTCTGTTTACTGATCATAGATGGGTGCCAGTGTGTGATGTTTGTGACGTTTGTTGAACGAGTGAGTGAGTGAACGCCCAGAGAAGGCCTTTGCCAGCTGCTCTGGTTTTGTCCCTGGGAGCTCCCATCACGCAGAAGCAGTGTTTCTTTGCTAGAACACATGTAGAGGACTGTGTTCTGTTGCCAAGTATGCTGAGATCAGGGCTCCGTCACAGCTGGCAGGGGTGGCATTCGAAGAAGTTGCCATCTGCAACTTACCTGTTATCTGTCCCTTGAGTTTCATTATTTTTAATGTTTCGCTTCTACTTTATGCTGTGACTACGATACAGATTTCTCTTCTCTGTGAAATACGGAGGTGACCTGGGTTTTCCTCATGGCTCAGATGGCAAAGAATCTGCCTGCAATGCGGGAAACCTGGGTTCGATCCCTGGTCTGGGAAGTTCTCCTGGAGAAAGGAAAGGGTACCCACTCCAGTCTTCTTGCCTGGAGAATCCCACGGACAGAGGAGCCTGGTGGGGCTACAGTCCACAGGGTCGCAAAGAGTCGGACACGACTGAGCGACTTTCCTTTCCTATCTGCCCCTCAGGAGAGAGAGGACCCTTGGCTGCCCTGTTCATACACTGGGTATAATAAAACATCGTCTTACCGGTAGACGGATGCTTCTGCTTGTCTGCCATCATGCCGAAAGGTCCTCCAACTCTTCCGAGGAAGGAGACCCCTAAGGAATGACATCCTGGGACCTCATGCTGGAAAGAGTAACCGAGGGAATTTAGAAATCGCTCTCACTTTTTTTATTCCGTGTTTAATATCATCTTAAACATCATTTAAAACATCTTAAGGTCATGCTAAAGGCACTGACCTTCCTCGGTTGCCTTCTTTTCCTCTTGGTCATCATCTTTAGGTTTGTGCCGTCACACATGGTAGCCCCTGGCCATTTGTGACTCTTTAAACTTAAATGAATGAAAACCAAATTCCATTTAAAGTCGGCGCCTCAGTTGTACTGTCCACGTCTCAACTGCTCGGCACTCACACGCGGCTAAATGAACCCCCATGCTTGTGTGCAGGCTCTGCTGTGTCTGACTCTGCGAGCCCGTGGGCTGCAGCCCGCCAGGCTCCTCTGCCCATGGAATTTTCCAGGCAAGAATATGGGAGTGGGTTGGCATTTCCTATGTCACAGGATCTTCCCGAACCAGCCACTGAACCTAGGTCTCTTTCGTCTCCTGCACTGACAGGCAGGTTCTTTACTATGAATGCCACCTGGGAAGCCCTTACTTCCCAGTGGAAGTCACTCAGCCGTGTCCGACTCTTTGTGACCCCATGGGCTGTATATTCTCCAGACTAGAATACTGGAGTGGGATTCCCTTCTGCAGGGGGTCTTCCCAATCCAGGGATTGAACCCAGGTCCTCCCGCATTGCAGACGGATTCTTTACCAGCTGAGCCACCAGGGAAGCCCAAGAATACAGGAGTGGGTAGCCTATCCTTTCTCCAAGGGAACCTCCCAATCCAGGACTCAAACTGGGGTCTCCTGCATTGCAGGTGGATTCTTTACCAGCTGAGCTAGTGAGGAAGCCCTTTACTTCTCAGATAGGAAGTAAATGAATACCTTACTGGGCAACAAAGATACCGTGCAGGAAGTTTTGTCAGACAGATGAGAGATGGTTATTCAGATTTTGCCTAGGAAAATTTTTCCAGGGAAACAGAGGGGAAGGGGGCAGAGGGAAGGAGGGGAATCTCCAATCTGAAGAAAACAGAAATTTCAAACCAAATGACTATAACAGAGAATAGAAATGAAGCATATCAAAAATTACTCCTTGAAATCTCATCAGCATTTCATTGTAGAAAATCAGGGATAAAGGCAGTGTCTAAGTACTTTTATTTTTTTATTTTTTGGATGGAAAGAGTCATAGGAAGGGCCTGGAATCAGAATGACATCACATTTCTTAAGTCGGAAAACAGACTGAGCTTAGAATTCTATGAAAATTTGTTTTCACTCAGATTTTAGCATTCATTCCCTCATGGGTTGTTAATTCAGAGTAGCATAAAGACATTTGTCCATACTCAGGATTATCAGCAGGCTTCTAGATTTCATACATCACTTTTCTCAGGAAGCTGCTGGAGAATGGGTTCCATCGAGAGGAGACAGTAAACTGAGAAAGGGGGGAGACTTGGGGTCCCTGAAACAGAGGCGGAAGGAATCATCATGATGCTGGTGGCGTGATCTTGGGGCCTCTGGTCTCAGCAGAGCTCATTCTGACAAGTATAGACTGGAGCAGAGTCCAGAAATTTCAAGAGGAAGGTTTGGTGTGTGTATATGTATTTGCGGGGGTCAGGAGAGCAGTGGTTGGGGTGAACATAAAGCTGCCAGGATATCTGAGTGAAAAATTGGAAGACGGTGGAGGGTTGTTGGAGGAGTTATCAAAGAAAAACAGAGGCAGCCAAATCATCCCAGGAAAATTAAAGAGTTAGACCTAAGAAAGGCATCATCACCCTACCGCTTGCTTGCCTGAAAGTGCCTGTTCCATTGTCAAAATAGTGTGTGTAGAGTTTATATGTAACCAAAACATGTTATACTGTTGGAAAAATGTGGGAGGGTAAGCCAGGATGGCTGGTGGGAATTTCAGTTCAGTTCAGTTGCTCAGTCGTGTCCGACTCTGTGCGACCCCATGGACTGCAGCATGCCAGGCCTCCCTGTCCATCACCAACTGCTGGAGCTCAAACTCATGTCCCTCGAGTTGGTGATGCCATCCAACCACTTCATCCTCTGTCATCCCCTTCTGCTGCCTTCAATCATTCAGCGCATCAGGGTCTCTTCAAATGAGTCAGTTCTTTGCATCAGTTGGCCAAAGGATTGGAGTTTTCAGCTTCAAAGTGAATGAATGATCAGTCCTTCCAATGAATATTCAGGACTGAGTTCCTTTAGGATGGACTAGTTGGAACTCCTTGTAGTCCAAGGGACTCTCAAGACTCTTCTCCAACATCACAGTTCAAAAGCACCCATTCTTCTGTGCTCAGCTTTCTTTATAGTCCAACTCTCACATCCATGCATGACTACTGGAAAAACCATAGTCTTGGCTAGACGGACCTTTGTTGGCAAAGTAGTGTCTCTGCTTTTTAATACGCTGTCTCGGTTGGTCATAACTTTTCTTCCCAGGAGTCAGCGGAATTTACACAAACAAAATCTTCATCCGTATGTGCGAAAACCAAGTAAGTGATCTCTAAAGTGGATAGGGTATATCGCACAGCAGCTTATTTAGAATCATGTGAGCCCATGACAAGGAATATTGCCAATTGTAGAAACGATTCTATGATTCGAATGTGGTTGCTTTGGAGAGCAGAACTGGGGATAGATGATGCTGGAAACCTGTAGTGTATGCATGCTGTTACATGATACACAGTATATACCTTCTGCAGAATTAGAGAAATGTTAGTATGGGGACTTCCTCAGTGGTCCAGTGGGTAAGACTCCCCTTCCCAGTGCAGGGAGCCCTGGGTTAAATCTCCCTTCAGGAACTATATCCCACATGCCGTAACTAAAGAGCCTGCATGCTACGACTAAGACCCGGCACCACTAAATTAGGTTGTTTTTTTTTTTTTTAATTTTGAGTATGGTTCAAATGAGGATTTCTCAGCCGTGGCGATATTGACGTTTGAGCCGGATATCCCTAGCTGTTTATGAAGGGAGCTGTTCTTTGTGCTGTAGGAGCTTCAGCAGCATCTCTGGCCTCACTCGATGCCAGTAACGTTCTTCCCAGAGTCCCGAGGACTGAAAATGTTTCCAGACATGGCCTGGTGTCCAGTGACGGTGGCTGGGGGTGGGGAGGGCAGGGGACACCCTTAGCCCCATTGGAGAAAGCACAGATTTAAAGGATTAACCATCTGGTAGGTTCTAGCAACTCGATGGACATGAGTTAGAGCGGGCCCCGGGACTTGGTGATGGACAGGGAAGCCATCAGAGGAAAGTGAGTCTGAAAGAGAAAACCGAATGTCGTGTATTAAGGCCTGTATATGGAATTGAGGGCTTCCCTGGTGGCTCAGATGGTAAAGAAAGCGTTTGCCTGCAATGCGGCAGACCCAGGTTCGATCCCTGGCTCGGGAAGATCCCCTGGGGAGGGAAATGGCAACCCACTCCAGTACTCTTGCCTGGAAAATTCCACGGATGGAGGAGCCTGGTAGGAGTCTAGAAAAGTGGTACTGATGAACCTATTCCCAAGGCAGGAATAGAGATAGTCGTGTGCACACACGTCTGCTGAAGCCTGGGTGAAGGAGAGGGTGGAGTGACTTGAGACAGTGTCACTGATACATGCGCACTACCACCGTGTGCCACCCGGGTAACTCAGCTGGCAAGGAATCTGCCTGCAGTGCGCGAGAGCCGGTTCGATTCCTGGATCAGGAAGATCCTCTGGAGGAGGGAAAGGCTACCCACTCCAGTATTCTGGCCTGGAGATTTCCACTGGACTGGACAAGTCCATGGGGTCGGCAAAGAGTCAGACACGGCTGAGCGACTTTCACTTTTCACGGGTAAAATAACCAGCTCCTGGGAAGCTGCCTGTATAGCACAGGAAGCCCAGCTCTCTGTCCTGTGATGACCTAGAGGGTTGGGGTGGGGTAGGGGGATGAGAAGGAGGTTCAAGAGGAAAGGGACACACTTGTACATAGGGTTGAATCTCATTGTTGTACAGCAGAAAGTAACAGAGCCTTGTAAAGTAATTATCCTCCAGTTAAAAGTAAATTAAAAAAAAATCTAATATGGACTAAATCATCCGAATATATAAAAAGTACTGGGCCGTATTGATAGTGCAGGAAACAACAGCCTCATCATACAGAACCTAAACTCTGCAACTACGTAGCAAACGAAGTGGTTCGGATTCTCTGGCAATGTATCTTAGCTGCTGGGGCTTGGCTGGGTTAATTCCCGGCTCTCTTAAAAAAAAAAAACTTGTACATAGGGTTGAATCTCATTGTTGTACAGCAGAAAGTAACAGAGCCTTGTAAAGTAATTATCCTCCAGTTAAAAGTAAATTAAAAAAAAATCTAATATGGACTAAATCATCCGAATATGTAAAAAGTACTGGGCCGTATTGATAGTGCAGGAAACAACAGCCTCATCATACAGAACCTAAACTCTGCAACTACGTAGCAAACGAAGTGGTTCGGATTCTCTGGCAATGTATCTTAGCTGCTGGGGCTTGGCTGGGTTAATTCCCGGCTCTCTTAAAAAAAAAAGAGGACTCCGGAGGAAACTGCAGCTTGTGTGTCATGCTCCGTGGTTTCGGGAAACATATTTTAGATTTTTCGCATTTTTGTTTTTCCCCATGATCGTACAACTTGAGTTTCTCCAGGGTGAATGTGTTAATCATTATGGCAACTTCAGAGGAGGGGAAAAAAATTGTCTTGGATGCATTTCTGAGCTCAGGTGGCTGTGAAACACAGATGAATTCCTCTTCACACCCGTCTGCCGCCCACCCCCCCTCCTCACCTGCCGCCCACCCCTGCTCCTCACCAAGTCCTCCCAAAGCAACCCCTTTGCAAATCCTCAGCTCCCTGCAAGGTGTTTTCCCTTAGAATTTACCGAGGAAGTCAACAGGAAAATGGTTCCTCCGATTTTCCTTTTTGATGTGGGTGAAACCTCATAAATAATTTAATACCCTCATTTCACAGCTGAGGAGTCTCTGGTCCGGAGAGAGTTTCTTATAATTAATTAGGAGCAAAGTGAGGCTTGTAAGTCTGTTTCTCTCTCTCTCTTTTTTTAACTTTTTCATTTTTTTTAACTGAATATATGTGCATAGTAGTTTGGTGGAAGGAAGACAGAATGGAGCAGTGGAGTGCATTGTGCGTGGGGCACCTTTTGTCAGCCCTTTGATAGAGTTATCCCCTTGGTCTGCAAGGAGATCCAACCAGTCCACCCTAAAGGAGATCAGTCCTGGGTGTTCATTAGAAGGACTGATGATGAAGCTGAAACTCCAATATTTTGGCCCCCTGTTGCGAAGAGCTGACTCATTTGAAAAGACCCTGATGTTGGGAAGGGTTGAGGGCAGGAGGAGAAGGAGACCACAGAGGATGAGATGGTTGGATGGCATCACCGACTCAATGGACATGAGTTTGGGTAAACTCCGGGAGTTGGTGATGGACAGGGAGGCCTGACTTGCTGCGGTTCATGCGGTTGCAGAGTCGGACACCATTGAGTGACTGAAGTGAAACTGATAGAGTTAAAGGGTTCTGAGCACTGTCTGCCAAGAGGGTGGCCCTTCCTTGTAAGCTTAGACAACACGTGGTGGGGGGGAGGGGTAAAAAAGAGCAAGACTGGAAGTTCATGAGGTGCCCTTTAACCCCAATTCCTGGTGGTCCAGATGTGTTCCTTCGAGGGGCAGGGGGATTCAAGATGGTTTGAGAGCAAGTCAGAAAACAGCTTGGCTCTGGTCCTCTGCTGAAGCTCCAATACCTTGGCCACCCAATGCGAAGAACTGATTCATCGGAAAAGCCCCTGCTGCTAGGAAAGATGGAAGGTGGGAGGAGAAGGGACAACAGAGGATGAGATGCATGGATGGCCTCACCAGCTCAGTGGACGGGAGCTTGAGCAAGCTGTGGGAGTTGGTGATGGACAGGGAAGCCTGGCGTGCTGCAGTACCTGGGGTCTGCAAAGGTCGGACACGACTGAGCGACTGAACTGGTCCCCTGGTCTCCCGGCTCTGATCGTTGGGTGGCCCTGGAGCCAGCATGCAGCCCACTGGCAGCTGTTGTTAGGCTGGGTGGCCCCAGGACTGAGGTTGGTCTACGCTGATTGGGCGGTGGGGGAGAGGGGTCTCTTTCCTGTGCTGTGTGGGGCTCCCCTTTCTCCCCCACCAACCAGCCCTCCCATACTCTGCTCTCAGCATCCTCTTTTCTGAGCACCCGCCCGTCAGAACATTTTGGCAAACTTCCATGCCCTCTGCTTGCGCCCACCTGTTGACCTCCAGTACCCGCTCATGTGTGGCAGCCACTTTACCTTCCTCTTCACCTAACTTCTTGCGGCAAGGGATGCCGCTGCCTCTGTGAAGTCTTCCTAGGTTTCTTCCGTGCAGGGAGCAGATGCAGAGAAGACGGCGTGTGTTCGTCCTTGTCATCCTATCAGCCACGGACCCTGTTCGAGTCCTCCGTCTTGGCAGCGGTTACTTGCTAGTCCTCCCCCTGTAATCTGAGTGGCGGCTGTCACTAGAAGCCAGGAACACCGCACTATCTGGGGTTTTCATCCCACATGGCTGTGCTCTTGTTTCTCTGTCTCACTGGCCAGATCCTCCTCCTCTGGGTTCAGTGGTAGCCTTTACATTTATAGAAATACCGCCGAATCTATTATTTATCAGATTCTTTCTCATGATAGGTTATGAGAAAGATATTGTAATTCCCCGTGCTGTGCAATTTAGGTGTGTATCCATTTTATATATATTCATAGTACTGTGTATATCTTCATCCCAAATTCCTCATTTATGCCAGCCCTTCTTCCCCCTTTAGTAAGCATCAGTTTGTTTTCTGTCAGAGTCTGTTTCTCTTTTGTAAAGAAGTTCCTTTGTAGCATTTATTTGTCTTTTTCTTTTAATTGTTTATTAATTTTCTGTGCTGCACAGCTTGTGAGATCTTAGTTTACCCCCTGACCAGGGATTGATTTGAGGTCCTGGGCAGTAAGAGGTCAGACCACTAACCACTAGACGGCCAGGGTATTACATTTTTTTTTAGACTCCACGTATAAGTGATGTTGTATGATATCACTTAACTTCAGTCGTGTTTGACTCTCTGCGACCTCATGGACTGTAGCCCACCAGGCTCCTCTGTCCATGGGATACTCGAGGCAGGAATACTGGCATGGGTGGCCATGCCCTCCTCCAAGGGGATCTTCCCGACCCAGGGACGCAACCCAGGTCTCTTGCGTCTCCTGCAGGCAGATTCTTTACCAGTGGCGCCACTTGGGAAGCCTTAGTGTGAGAATCTTGAGATAATCTCAGCGGGGTGACCGTGCTGTCCAGGGGACACTGGGCAGTGAGGGTCAGTTTGGTTGTCACACCCTGGGTGGATGGCAGGATTCCTATGGCGTCGGGTGGATGGGGCCTGAAATACTGCTCAGGGTCCTCTCACACGGAGCGCAGCCCCCCCATCCCTACCCCAGAGAATGCTTGCGTGCCTGCTGAGTTGCTTTGGTTGTGTCCAACTGTTTGCGACCGCATGGACTGTAGCCCACTGGGCTCCTCTGTCCATGGGATTTCTCCAGGCAAGAATACTGGAGCGGGTTGCCATGCCCTACCCCAGGGCATGTTCCTGACCCAGGGATCGAACCTGCAACTCTTAACATCCAGTGCATTGGCAGGTGGCTTTACCACGAGCGCCACCCCAAGCCCACCGCATAGAGTGATCTGGGCCCAATGCCAGTACTGGTGAAGAGGAGAAATCCCACCCCAAGTGCGTCCCAGGGAGGCCCACAGCTCCAGGGGTCACGGTTGAAGTGAAGTGAAGCGAAGTCACTCACTCATGTCTGACTCTCTGCGATCCCGTGGACCGTATCCCACCACGCTCCTCCGTCCATGGGGTTTTGCTGGCAACGATACTGGAGTGGGTTGCCATTTCTTTCTCCCGGAGATCTTCCCGACCTAGGGATGGAACCCAGGTCTCCCACATTGTAGGCAGATGCTTTACCATCTGAGCCACCGGGGAAGTCCTTTGGTTACACAGACCTGACTCTGGGAATGTGACCTCTGCCACTGCTCAGACGTGTGCGATTGCCTAGTTCAGAGTTGCTCAGAGAGTGGGAGAGCCAACAGGGGTTTCAGGAGAAGTTCACACCTTCAAAAGCTTTTGCTCTCTCCTCCACTCCGACTTCCCAAACATCCCACCTTTTGCTCGACCTCTGAACCTGGAAGGCATCCTTACTGCTTCTGGCCCCCAACCCCAGCACACGTGATGCCAGCAGCAGCGTCACCGAGCGGCGTTTGCTCTTTCCACATGGCTGGACGCGGAGTTCTCAATGAGAATGTGTCAAGTTGCATCAGATCGAGTGAGAAATAACCTGTGTTTTTCATTTAGTGTGTTTTAGGGTGCTTAGAGAACAGTGAGAGCTGGCTCTATGCTCCAGCTCGCGAGATGACGGCTCTTTGAATCTGAATGAGAATGTGCCAAGTTGCATCAGATCGAGTGAGAAATAACCTGTGTTTTTCATTTAGTGTGTTTTAGGGTGCTTAGAGAACAGTGAGAGCTGGCTCTATGCTCCAGCTCGCGAGATGACCGCTCTTTGAATCTGTTACTTCTGGAGCATTGTGGAGTGTGCAGAGATAAGTGAGATGTGTCTCGTGTTTTGGGGTGATTGGAATGTCTAGTGAGGTGATCATAGCTAGTTTGAGATGGAGAGTTTTGAACAGATTTCGTGTGAACAGGCTCACTGTATGCACGGAGAGAAAAGACTGAATTTCACCGACGGTGGTTGTCCACCATCTGACACTGTTGGTGTTTCCGCTTCCTAAGACCCTCCTGCTTCAGAAATCTGCCTAAGTCTTTGAACGGTCGAGAATGTAGTTGAGATGTTTTTGTTGACTTTTTTTGTTTTTGAATGGCCACAAGGGAGATCTGGCAATTTTTACTGAATTCACCAGGATCTATTTTCCAGATTCTATTGTAATATTTACTGCATTAAAAAAAAAAATACGTTAAAAAATACTCGGTGTGATAAAGTGCAATTTGTTGTTATTCAGTCACTAACTTGTGTCCAGCTCTTTTGAGACCCCAGGGGCTGTAACCCACCACGCTCTTCTGTCCGTGGGGTTTCCCAAGCAAGAATACTGGAGCGGGTTTCGTTGACTTCTTTTTTTGCCTGATTTCGGATGTATTTTTGTTGACAGGTAACCGAAGACAGAAAACAGGCCTAAAAATAAACCCCAGAAGGAAGACGAGATTTGCCTACATTTGTCTCAGTAAGTAAAATTGTAAAACGGATTTCTTTCTTATTCTATAATGAAGTATCCTGTCAACTGGTCCATGTTTTTTTTTTTTTTAAATTACTATTACTTATTGGCTGTATGCACCAGAAACAGTAATTTCTCAAGATGTCTTGTAATAGTTGATTTGGTAACTAAAACATGCTGTGTATCTGTCTATGTTGGCATTTGGTAATAAACTCCTGTTTCACAGAGCGTTTGTAAAGTCAGAAATTTTAGGAAAGAGAGATGGAGATGGTTATTTCTTTCACGGTCTCACATTCCCGTGAACGTTTCAGGCACTTATTTTCCCTCAGATGGCTGATTTATGAGAAACAGAGGTGGTTGTGTTTTTTCTGATGCTTGTCTTGTATGTGTTTGGAAACGACAGACCTCCACGGCCTAGTCTGTGGTCCAGACAGAACTGAGTGTGAACGCCTTGTTGGACAGCATCGCGAGGCCACGTGGCTTGTGCTGGGGGCCCCTGGGGAGGCGCTTCCTCCCGTCTGAGCCCCACGTGGACTGTTGTGAGGCCACAGAGAACCCAGGCAGGTTTCCTAGGACGGGGACCTCTGGGGTCTGCAGCCATCATCTGGGCTGCTCTATTTCACTCAGCTTGCAGCAAGGCCTGGGTCTCACCCAGATCAAAAACTTCCTTTTCAAGACCCCCCCCCTTTTATGAAAGGCTTCTATTTCTGGGTTGACCATTCTCTCAATCTCTTAACCTCTGGAGCATTGTGGAGTGTGCGGAGATTAAGTGAGATGTATCTCGTGTTTTGGGGGAAGGTGTTACAGGTCCTAGAAAGCCAGGACATGGATGGGTGTCCCATGGACGGTGCAGATGTCTCCTGCTGTGGGAATTCCCAGGAAGGATCTACTAACCTGCCTTGCAGCCGCTGAGGAAGGCTGGACCTTCGTCTTGAAGGGGAGACTTGGGCTGGCTTTGGCGCTTGGGATCTCAATGCATAGTGAAGATATGTGTTCTAGATGGGGGACTCCGTGGGCAAAGACGAGGATCGAGCAATATGAGAGATGATTTTTTTTTTAAAGGGAAAAGTTGATAAGCCAGCCTGGTGAAATGCAGGGGAGTGATGGGGGTTTTTGTTGTGTAGTTGTATCCGACCCTTTGCAGTCCTGTGGGCTGCAGCATGCCAGGCTTCCCTAAGGAAAAGGCAAGGACCCTGATGTTAACCCTGCCTGCAGTGCCCAAAGGAATCTGATTCTGATTCTCTTAGCATCAGAGCTGCCATCTCCGTTTACCTAGACACGCCTGGGGTCACATACCCATCAGTAACGGATGGGCGTGTGTAATTTGAAACAGTATCATAGGTGACCTTTTCAACCAACCATCCCCGGCCCCCTGGGGTGAAGAAATAACAGTAAATCATGGCAAGATATGTACATAACAACTAACAACTCGTCTGCCAGACTTGGTGGTATTGTGTTAACAACTTGATCGCGTTGTTATTCACATAGTGGACTGTTCATCCATTCAGAGTGTATGCTTCGGTGGTTTTTAGAATATTCACAGAGCTCCGCAACCATCGCCACAGCTGCTTCTAAACCATTTCCTTGCTCCCCAAAGAATCCCGTGGACCGGTGAGAACTCACTCCTTGTTCAGGCCTCCCCCAGTCCCTACCCGTCGGCGGTCAGCATCTCTGGATTTGTTCATTCTGGGTGTTCCGTGTGAATGCAATCACGCAGTGTGTGTGCGCTTCGTGGATGGCTGGTGTTTCACTCGGTGGAACATTTTCAAGGTTCAACCGTGTGGTCGCATTGGTTTTGATTACCAGACCCCTTTCCATTGGATGAATAAGCCCACGTTTGGTGTATCTGTTCGTCAGTGAGGCGCTGTTACTTTTTGACAATTTCTATTTTGAAATAACATCAGACTCGGGTGCTTCAGTTGTGTCCCACTCGTTGAAACTCCATGAAATGTATAGCCCGCCAGGCTCCTCTGTCCATGGGATTCTCACCGGAGGGAATTGCCCACGCCCTCCTCCAGGGGATCTTCCCCACCCAGGGACTGAAACCACAGTCTCTTACATCTCCTGCACTAGCGCCCTCCGGGAAGCAAAAACAATAGCAAATTGAGGTCTAGGGTACCCTCCCCCGCCTTCCCTGGTCTTTCGTGAAGATACTAAGTTATCAAAAGTAGGAAACTGACCTCGGCAGTTTTGCACTGATGCAGCCTGATCTACATTTTAGCAGTTTTGGGGTGTGTGTGCATGCGTGCATCTGGACATTGTGTGAGCTCTAATCATGTGGAGTAACCCCCACCATAATCCAACACAGAAACCGTTCCATGGACACAGGGAAACCCCCGCATGCCCCCACTGCATGGTCACCCTCTGTGGCTCCTGGCAGCCACTGACTTCTCTGGCTCTGTGATTTTGTCCTTTCAAGAATGATCTTTCTGCCATTAGGGTGGTAACATCTGCATGTCTGAGGTTGGATATTTCTCCCTGCAGTCTTGATTCCAGCTTGTGGACATTCCTCCCTGCCATCTTTAGTCCAGCTTGTGCTTCTCCCAGAGCGGCATTTCGTGTGATGTCGTTCTGTTGCTCGGTCACGTCCAACTCTTTGAGACCCCATGGACTCCAGGCTTCCCTGTCCTTCACCATCTCCCAGAGCTTGCTCAAACTCACGTCCCTCCAGTCGGTGACGCCATCCAACCATCTCGTCTTCTATTGTCCCCTTCTCCTCTTGCTTTCAATCTTTCCCCAGCATCAGGGTCTTTTCTAAGGAGTCAGTTCTTCGCATCAGGTGGCCAAAGTGTTGGAGCTTCAGCTTCAGCATCAGTCTTTCCAGGGGATATTCAGGACTGATTTCCTTTAGGATGAACTGGTTGCATCTCCTTGCAGTGCAGTCCAAGGGACTCTCAAGAGCCTTCTCCAACACCACAGTTCGAAAGCATTAGTTCTTCAGCGCTCGACTTTCTTTGTAGTTCGATTTTCACATCCATACACGACTACTGGAAAAACCATAGCCTTGACTAGACGGACCTTTGTTGGCAAAGTAATGTCTCTGCTTTTTAATATGCTGTCTAGGTTAGTCACAACTTTGGCTGTACTCTGCATATAAGTTAAATAAACAAGATGACAATAAACAGCCTTGATGTCCTCCTTTCCCAGTTTGGAACTGGTCTGTTGGGGTGAGGTGTGGCCTAGTATAAGGAGATGGGTGGCCTGTTGTCACCAACTCTTTTCTGTTCATAAAATCCTAAAAGGGCTCAAAGGACTGCATTTAGAATTAGCCGTGGTGCTGAGACAGGTGATTACCTGGAGCCCGGAGACATTCCCGGTAGAATTGTTGATGGTTAGAACTGTAGCAGGGGCAAAACAGCGTGTTCTGTGAACCTCATCTGGACGGTCCGCCGTGTTACAGACCAACCCAGTTGCAGGGCTTTTTTGTACTAAGGTATGGTGCAGGCAGTGGCGTGGGTTGGGACATGGGTAGTGTTCGCCAGGCTTGGGGTGCCATGGGCTAGACGTAGGGTGTTGCTCATCTGTCTTATCAGAAGCCATAAAGCATCCAGGTGTCCTGGCAACCATAACTGGTTGATTTGAAGACGTGAATTCCGCATGGATAATGGTGTAGTGCGGTCTCATTTTCTGAGGTCTCCCACTGATGAAAAGTGTGTGATGAGGTGCTGTTTGACAGTGTGATTCAGCCCTTGCTTCCAGCCTTCGCTTGAGGTTTATTCAGTGTTCTTTTCATCCAAACAACCTTTGCCTTCTTGAATCCCCAGAACACAGAGGCAGAGCCCCACAGACATGCCCTCCCTCCAGGTTTTCAGGAAAAACCCACCTTCTCTTGAGAAACCACTTCTTTCCTTTCAAACCCGCAAAAACTCGTGCTGTTGGCAGGGGCATGCCCTCAACTGATGGATCGGGAGTCTAGTGAGTCTCTTCTTCATGGAACTTGATGCAAACAGACGTTGTGCTGTGTGCTCACTCACTTTAGTCGTGTCCAGCTCTGTGCGACCCTGTGGACTGTAGCCCACCAGGCAGCTCTGTCCATGGGGATTCTCCAGGCAAGCATACTGGAGCCGGGTCTATTCCCTTCTCCAGGGGATCTTCCCAACCCAGGGATCGAACCCGTGTTTCTTACGTCTCCTGCATTGGCAGGCTGGTTCTTTACTGCTTAGCACCACCTGGGAAAGGTATAAATGGACATTGAGTGCCGATTAATTAAAATTAAAGAATAAGCTCTTGAAATTGGCTGTAGCTTCTGGTTCTAAAATGGCCTGAAGGTGATGGCAGGTTTCTTTCATTTCTGACATCTGTTACTACTTCTGACTCTTAACACCAAATCAGAGAGTGTTATTTTTCTTAGTGTTACCTTTTGCTTTTCTTCATAAACATGGGCTGTTCCTGAAGATCTGTTTCTTGAGGACGGGGTTCTCCACTGGGGGCAGTCTTTTAAACCCCCACCCCCGCCGGGACACTTGGCACAGTCTAGAGACATGTTCGGAGAAGGCAATGGCACCCCACTCCAGCACTCTTGCCTGGGAAATCCCATGGACAGAGGGGCCTGGTAGGCTGCAGTCCATGGGGTCGCTAAGAGTCGGACACGACTGAGGGACTTCACTTTCACTTTTTACTTTCATGCACTGGGGAAGGAAATGGCAACCCACTCCAGTGTTCTTGCTTGGAGAATCCCAGGGATGGGGGAGCCTGGTGGGCTGCCGTCTCTGGGGTCGCACAGAGTTGGACACGACTGAAGCGACTTAGCAGCAGCAGCAGCAGCAGAGACATGTTTGGTTGTCATATATGATTGATTTGATGGGAAGGAGTGATCCTGGCCTCTGAGGATGCTGCCAAACACCCCACCATGGCCAGGACAGCCTCTCCCACCTTCTCACACACCAAAGAATTATCTGACCCCAAATGGGCTTCCCTGATAGCTCAGTTGGTAAAGAATCCGCCTGCAGTGCAGGAGACCCCGGTTCGATTCCTGGATCAGGAAGTTTCCCTGGAGAAGGGAGAGGCTATCCACTCCAGTATTCTTGGGCTTCCCTGGTGGCTCAGCTGGTAAAGAATCTGTCTGCAATGCTGGAGACCTGGGTTTGGTCTCTGGGTTGGGAAGATCCGCTGGAGAAGGGAAAGGCTACCCACTCCAGGATTCTGGCCTGGAGAATCCCACGGACTGTACAGTCCATGGGGTTGCAAAGAGTCAGACACGACTGAGCGGCTTTCACTTCCACTTTCAAATATCGGTAGTATGAGCTTGGCTGGTTTAGGATTTGCCCCGAAACTTGGCATATATTGAATATTGCCCTTCATCTTGTTTCGCAGTAGGTTAGCAACTGTTGGCATTGGCTCTGAAGGTCTGGGGTAAGGAGTAATACACTTTGAGTCCTCCTGTGATGACTTTGGGGCTTCCCAGGTAGTTCAGTGATAAAGAATCTGTCTGCCAAGCAGGAGACGTGCGATTGATCCCTGAGTCAGGAAGATCCCCTCGAGAAGGACATGGCAACCCACTCCAGTATTCTTGCCTGGAGAATCCCATGGACAGAGAGGAGCCTGGTGGGATATGGTCCATGGGGTCACAGAGTTGGACTTGACTGAGCACGCATGTACGCACACACGCATGATGACTCCAATATTCAACATGACTGCTGCTGCTGCTGCTAAGTCGCTTCAGTCGTGTCCGACTCTGTGCGACCCCATAGATGGCAGCCCACCAGGTTCCCCCTGTCCCTGGGATTCTCCAAGCAAGAACACTGGAGTGGGGTGCCATTGCCTTCTCCGACTCAACATGACTATACTTTTAGAAATGAATATACTTGGGTTTCTGTTCCTAAATTTTGTTATTTGTCACAGGAAGAAGTACATTTTTGACAGTGTGATCATGTGGATAAATTTGTAAGCCTCAGTTGGATTCATTGTGATTTATAGTCTATTAAAAAGTTGGCATAATTTTCTTAACGGTCAGTAGTAATTCTAAATCTTATTACTTTGAATACTTGTGGGGAGTTCCCCGGTGGTCCGGGTGGTTAGGACTTGGTCCCATCACTTCCAAGGACGCAGGTTTGACCCCTGCTTGGGAAATAGATTCCACAACATGTCTCGTGAGGCCACCAGGGGAAAAAAAAATTGTGGAATCCTGCACGTTCGTACTTTTATGAGAACCCCCCTGTGCACAATTAGCAAATTTTTAACGGAATCCTAAGATGAAGTTACAGTCCAGAAAGGTATGTCTGAAAGGTCATGCCTTCACTTAATGCCTATTTAAGTCGGATTTACAAAGCATTATGTTTTACAGTGATAAAATATGCATAACATGTAATATACTGTGCTAACCATTTTCCCCCAGTGGGTTACACTTTGATTTCCTGTTTTAACCATTTTTAGATGCATAGTTCACTACCATCGGGCTTCCCTTGTGGCTCAGCTGGTAAAGAATCCGCCTGCAGTGCGGGAGACCTGGGTTCGATCCCTGGGTTGAGAAGATCCCCTGGAGAAGGGAAAGGCTACACCCTCCAGTGTTCTGGCCTGGACAATTCCATGGGCTGTAGAGTCCATGGGGTCACAAAGAGTCAGGCACGACTGAGCGACTTTCACTGTCATTAAGTACATTCACCTTGTTATACAGCCATCACCACCATCCATGTGTAGAACTTTTTCCATCTTTCCAAGCTAACATTACATACGCATTTCAACAACTCTCTGTTCCCCTCCCCCAGCCCCTGGCACCCACAGTTCCGCATTATATTAGTATCTCTGCAGCTGAGGCTTCTAAGCACATAAATGGAATCACATGAGATTCGTCCTTTTGAGCCTGTTGTGGTTGACCCAGTGGAATGTCTTTGCAGTTTAATGGTGGGGTAGCTTGTGTTTTCCTTCTTGTGGCTAAATAATGTTCCATTGTGTGTGTCTGTGTGTGTGTGTTTTCCTTCTTGTGGCTAAGTAATGTTCCATCATGTGTGTGTGTATGTGTGTGTATGTGTTTTCCTTCTTGTGGCTAAATAATGTTCCATCGTGTGTGTGTGTGTGTGTCTGTGTGTGTATGTGTGTCTGTGTGTGTCTGTGTGTGTGTGTAATCTTTTAAAGCTGCGTCCCGGATCAGGGAACTATATCGCATGCTGCAAGGAAGGCCCAACACAGGCCACGAAGTAATACATCAGTTTTGACAAAAGAAATTAAGTGTGGGGGGGGTCCTTTTATATCTGGTCTGTGGCCACTCTTTAGACCTAGAAAGCAATTCCAGGAGGCGTGTGGAGTCCATGGTATGGTACTCACACAGAAAAACTCCAGAATCTTCTTTTATACTCTGCCTCAAGTGCCTTAACACAGTCTGATTTAGGAACTGTCTTCTGAGATGAGCGTCTGTTCATTCATCCCACCTGCCTCCTTCCGATCGGCCTCCATGGGAGAGAGCCGTAGAATAAATGTTTGGATGCTTAGCAGGTGTGTTCAGAAGTGGGCCCTGTGCTGGCCGACGTCTCCTGTGCTGTTCTCCAGTGAGATGGCTTCCTCCTGAGCTGTCTTTAAAAATATACATAATTTTACTTATTCGTTTTTTGTTTAACTCTGCTGGGTCTTCCACTGGGCTTCCCTGGTGGCTCAGCTGGTAAAGAAAGCATCCTCCTGCACACTGTTTACAATCGCCAGGACATGGAAGCAACCTAGATGTCCATCGCCAGAGGAATGGATAAGAAAGCCATGGTACATATGCACAAGGGAATATTACTCAGCCATTAAAAAGAATACGTTTGAATCAGTTCTAAGGAGGTGGATGAAACTGGAGCCTATTATACAGAGTGGAGTAAGTCAGAAAGAAAAACACCAATACAGTATACTAACACATATATATGGAAATTAGAAAGACGGTAACGATGACCCTATACGCGAGACAGCAAAAGAGACACAGATGTAAAGAACAGACTGTCGGAGTCTGTGGGAGAAGGCGAGGGTGGGATGATCTGAGAGAATAGCATGGAAACATGTATATTAATTATCACATGTGAAACAGGTCGCCAGTCCAGGTTCGTTGCATGAGACAGGGTGCTCAGGGCTGGTGCAGGGGGATGACCCCGAGGGATGGGATGGGGAAGGCGGTGCGGGGAGGGTCAGGATGGGGAACAGATACATACCCGTGGCTGATTCATGTCAATGTATGGCAAAAACCACCACAGTATTGTAAAGTAAGTAGCCTCCAACTAAAATAAAGTAAAAAGAAGAAAAAAGTGTGATAATGCCAAAACACAAAACAGGACTCCGCCTGCAGTGTGGGGGCCCTGGGTCCGATCCCCGGGTTGGGAAGGTCGCCGCGGAGGAGGGAAGGGCGGCTCGCTCAGCACCGCTGCTGGTTGCCCTTGCTTTCCAGCCGCAGAGGTCGGGGCCTCCTCTCTAAAGCCGCAGTGCACGGGCTCGCCACTGCGGTGGTTTCTGTTGGTGCAGAGCTCAGTCCCGCAGGTGCTGGGTCTCAGTAGTTTTGGGGCACTGGCTCTCCGCGGCGCGGGCTTCAGAAGTTGGGGCGCACACTCTTAGCTGGTCCATGGCATGTGGGGTCTTCCCAGGGCCAGGGGTCAGACCCATGTCTCCTGCATTAGCAGGCGGACTCTTCACCACTGAGCCACCAGGGAAACCACCTCCTTAGGAGTTGCCCACAGCCCCCAAGAGGGATGGGTGAATGTCCCCCATCTGCCCCCTGACTCTGCCTTCCTGTTACCACCTCCTCTGCCTTCTCTGCGAAACTGTCAACTCCGGCGCTGTGTGTATACACTTTTGAGACACTTTGCAATCAATGTGATGAAGTGTTTATGTGAAAGGGTTCTTGATGATTCCTAAACGGGTCTATAACTCAAGCATCATCTACCAAAAAAAAAAAATCAGTGCTCTATATTGGGATCTGATTTTGTCCTGACACGGTTATTGCAATACTAAAATCCTCAAGCAGTTGCTGTTTGCTGACGGGGTACACAGCAATGTCTTTCAGCTCGGATGAGCTTAGAACTTCACACAGAGCAGCTGAAATGAATTTCTCTTGACACTTGGTTGCCGAGTAGGAACCCAGAATGGATATTGAGGTTATCTGTTCGTCTGTCACAGGTAAGGAGGGCATTCGATTGCTGCATGCTAGGACTGGAGCAGGATACGGGTTTGCCAGGGGTGCCACACAGATATTTGATCTGAGTTTTGATTTGGGGTAGAAATTGTAGGATGCAAAGGAGTCTTGACAGAAGTGCATTGGAATAGTTGAAAATCTGTTAAACAATTTATATTCTTTCTGGCAGGTTACCTTGCTCAACGAAGTACTCTGGTAGCATCTTTGGGTCTTTTAAAATACACAGCTATCTTTTACTTTTATTTTTTTCAAAGTGAATAAGGCGCTGCGGTCGGCTTTTTCTTTTGTAAACCTGAAGTAAAGCTTCATCGGTAAGGCAGATCCTCACTGCTGTGCAATTTTCTGGTTTACGTGACTGATTAAGCATCATTCGTGGTTTAACGTAGTTTCTGTGTTAAATTAATGACGTTACTGGGTTCACATTTTGTCTTTATTTTGGTGTTGCTGATTAAGTGTGATTCACATTTTAGCCTACACTTTCTTTGATAAATTAATTACGCTATCGGGTACTTTATTCTTTGGTTTACAGACCTTCTAATTGGAGGCATTGCGTTTCAGAGTATAAAGGGCTGGGTATTTCCTGACCTGTAAAATTTTTTCCATCCACTTTAAAGACATTTTTCTGTGTGGCCACATAGTATCTGGTTTACCAAATATCAGTTCAGTTCAGTCACTCAGTCGTGTCCGACTCTTTGTGACCCCATGGACCGCAGCACGCCAGGCCTCCCTGTCCATCACCAACTCCCAGAACTTGCTCAAACTCGAGTCCATCGATATCAGCTTCAGCATCAGTCCTTCCAATGAATATCCAGGACTGATTTCCTTTAAGATTGACTGGTTGGATCTCCTTGCAGTCCAGGGGACTCTCAAGAGTTTTCTCCAACACCACAGTTCAAAAGCATCAATTCTTTGGTGCTCAGCTTTATGGTCCAACTCTCCCATCCATACATGACTGTTGGAAAAACCATAGTTTAGACTAGATGGACCTTTGTCGGCAAGGTAATATCTCTGCTTTTCAATATGCTGTCTAGGATGGTCATAGCTTTTTTTTTCAAGGAGCAAGCGTCTTTTCAATTTCATGGCTGCAATCTCCATCTGCAGTGATTTTGGAGCCCGAGAAAATACAGTCAGCCACTGTTTACATTGCTTCCCCATCTATTTGCCATGAACCGGTGGAACTGGACGCCATGATCTTCGTTTTTTTGAATGTTGAGTTTAAAGCCAAAATATACATTCCTCTAAACAGAAGTTAAAGCTGTAGATATGTTTTCAGCCGAGTCTTTTCACAGTGTTTACTTACACAGAATACTGTCACTTTGCGTTCTGGAGCGGTTTGTCTTTGCCTAGCC
>SJYR01004508.1:1753-33152 GCA_006410655.1 Kobus ellipsiprymnus
GAATGGACAGAATACTATATCTAATCTAACATAATGTATATGCATACTCATTGAATATCATAAACTGTGCCTCATTATTGTTGTTATGAAAAGTATATTGTTATTAATAGAAAGACCCTTTATATACAGATTATAAATTATGACTTAAAAAATAATTACTTGACCTATATGGAATTTGCCAAGTTAACTAGTTAACTACTGGAGCATATCATATGCTAGTCTTAAATCACACGATCACTACTTTGCCCTGTGTTCAGTTGCGTTAGTTGTGTCCAACTCTTTGAGACTGTGTAGACTGTAGCCCAACAGGCTCCTCTGTTCATGGAATTCTCCAGGCAAGAATACTGGAGTAGGTTGCCCTGCTCTCTCCAAGGGATCTTCCCAACCCAGGGATCAAACCTATGTCTCCTGGGTCTCCTGCATTGCAGGCAGGTTCTTTACTCACTGAGCCACCTGGGAAGGCTACCCAAACAAGTAAAATAAATAAATCATAAGAAATATCACCAGGCATTTTAAGGGAAAGAAACTATAGTAACCTTCCCCAGATATGATACAAAAATTGTAAAGTAAATAAAGATGTTTTATTTAAACTTCTTTTTTTAATTAATTAATTTTTTATTAAAGGATAATTGCTTTCAGAATTTTGTTGTTTCTTGTCAAACCTCAATATGAATCAGCCATAGGTATACATATATCCCCTTCCTTTTGAACCTCCCTCCTATCTCCCTTCCCATCCCACCCCTCTAGCTTGATATAGAGCCCTGTTTAAGTTTCCTGAGCCAAACAGCAAATTACCATTGGCTATATATTTTTATGACAAACCTAGATAGCATATTCAAAAGCAGAGACATTACTTTGCTAAGGTCTGTCTAGTCAAGGCTTTGGTTTTTCCTGTGGTCATGTATGGATGTGAGAGTTGGACTGTGAAGAAAGCTGAGTGCCGAAGAATTGATGCTTTTGAACTGTGGTGTTGGAGAAGACTCTTGAGAGTCCCTTGGACTGCAAGGAGGTCCAACCAGTCCATCCTAAAGGAGATCAGTCCTGCGATTTCTTTGGAAGGAATGATGCTAAAGCTGAAACTCCAGTACTTTGGCCACCTCATGCGAAGAGTTGACTCATTGGAAAAGACTCTGATTCTGGGAGGGACTGGGGGCAGGAGGCGAAGGGGACGACCGAGGATTGGATGGCTGGATGGCATCACTGACTCAATGGATGAGAGTTTGAGTGAACTCCAGGAGTTGGTGATGGACAGGAAGGCTTGGCTTGCTGCGATTCATGGGGTTGCAAAGAGTTGGACATGACTGAGCGACTGAACTGAACTGAACTGAATGTAAGCTTCCATGTTACTCTTTCCATACATCTCACTCTCTCCTCCCCTACCTCCTTGTCCATAAATCTATTCTCTACATCTGTTTCTCCATTGCTGCCCTGTAAATAAATTCTTCAGTACCATTTTGTTAGATTCCATTATTATGCATTAGAATACAATATTTATCTTTCTCTTTCTGGCTTACTTCATTCTATATAAGTTTCTAGGTTCTAGGTTCATCCACTTCATTAGAACTGACTCCAGTGTGTTCCTTTTTAAGGCTGAGTAATATTCCATTGTGTATATATACCACAACTTCTTTATCCATTCATCTGTCAGTAGATACCTAGGTTGCTTCCATGTTCTAGCTATTGTAAATAGTGCTGCAATGAACAATGGAATACAAATGGGACCTGATTAAACTTAAAAGCTTTTGTACAGCAAAGGAAACTATAAGCAAGGTGAAAAGAACCCTCAGAATGGGAGAAAATAATAGCATATGAAAAGATACCTAGGTTGCTTCCATGTTCTAGCTATTGTAAATAGTGCTGCAATGAACAATGGAATACAAATGGGACCTGATTAAACTTAAAAGCTTTTGTACAGCAAAGGAAACTATAAGCAAGGTGAAAAGAACCCTCAGAATGGGAGAAAATAATAGAATGTGAAATAACTGGCAAAGGATTAATTTCCAAAATATACAAGCAGCTCATACATCTCAATACCAGAGAAACAAAACAAACAAAAAGTGGGCAAAAGACCTAAGTAGACATTTCTCCAAGGAAGATTTACAGATGGCTAACAAACACGTAAAAAATGCTCAACATTGCTCATTATTAGAGAAATGCAAATCAAAACTACAATGAGATATCACCTCACACTAGTCAGTATGGCCATCATCAAAAAGTCTACCAACAATAAATGCTGGAGAGGGTGTGGAGAAAAGGGAATGCTCTTGCACTATTGATGGAAATGTAAATTGATACAGCTGCTATGAAAAATGGTATAGAAATTCTTTAAAAAACTAGAAATAAAACTACCATATGACCCAGAAATCCCACTCCTAGGCATATACCCTGAGAAACCAAAATTAGAAGAGACACAGGTATCCCATTTTTTATTTAAACCACTTTTGATCCTTTATAGTAAATTTCCTGCCATAGCGGGGATATCCAAGTCTGGCTGCACATTACAACCCACTGGTAAAGACTTTAACACCTAAGGCTGTTTGGCTCACCTAAAATGGATTCAATCAACACCTGGTCAAAGAGAGGGGCATACCTCTTTATTGTTTAAAAGTTCCTTGGTGGCTCTAATACCGATCAGTTAGAGAACTCCTAATCAAAGGCAAATAGAAACCTCATATTTCACCTCAATTTTCCACCATCTGTTACTGAAGCCTAAATCCTCTACATTTGGAATGACCTAATACTCTGCACCTCGCCCTGCTGATTTCATGCTGCTAAACATCACTGCTAATATGTTTATATTTTCAAAGTCTCCTTAGGTTACTGACCTGCTAATTACATATTTCAATTCACAATAAAGCCCTAATAGTTGAAAATAAGTTAATATGTGCTATCTCTCTAATTGATGAATTTTCTTTTAAATAATATACATAAGGCTGAGCTTGCTAGGTGACTCAGACAGTAAAGAATCTGCCTGGAATGCAGGATAACCAGATTCCATTCCTGGATCAGGAAGATCCCCTGTAATAGGAAATAGCAACTCACTCCAGTATTCATGCCTGGAGTCCCATGGAAGACCATGGAGTCACAAAGGGTCAGACACAACCAAGTGACTAACACTTTCACTTTCAACATACCTAAAGCAAGAATGGGTAACAAATTCTTTAACTCTGATGGGACATTCAAACTCCTTTGAGCATTTCCACACAAGGATGATTTTAACAGAAGCTCACTGTTCTGCTGCTGCTAACAGGAAACAACATAGGAAAGAGATGGCAGGATGAATATGAAGTGAGACTAAGGGGAATATCATGGAGGTAAGTTGAAAACTCAGATAATGTAAACAAAGAATCTTGCTTGTCACTATGAGAATTTTCAAACCATGATACTACTTTATTTAAAACCATTTTGACTATCTATTTCATGAATAGCACTGTGCTAGATAAAATTTAACAAAATGCAGTCTTTTTTTCTTAAAGATTATAGAGTCTTTGAAGAAAAACAAAGAATTTTGAAATAACCATATAAATGTATAAGATAGCAGTGCTATAAGTTCAAAATGTACTATGCGATCCAAAGTCAAATAAATACTGTCCAATTGACTACGTTGATAAGATTATTTAATCACAAAAGGGGTGGACTCTTAAATTGGACAAAGGTATAAAAATGTCACATAAAACTGTAGTCTTCAATTGGCAATCTCTCACAAGAATTAACCAGGATTACTGTTCAGAGTTTCCACAGCCTTTTTTTCCTTTGCTTATGCTAAGACAGTGCAGTGTTTTGTTAACTCAGTTTGAATCAGTTTGCCTTGTCCTGCTGTACTGATCTTATATTGTTTATTGATTTGAATTCTAATATCTCTGTCTCTCTCTGGAAATCTACTTGTCAGCCTTTGAAAGTCTTATTACTGCAGCTTATTTGATGTCAAATTCATGACGCTAAGGGTTTATTGGCTGGTATTTTTATATTTACCCTATGTTGATCCTTAAAAATACACACCTGGATAAGTATACTCCCCTTTTGTAGATGAGGAAACTGGACCTTCTGTTCAGTTCAGTTCAGTTGCTCAATTGTGTCCAACTCTTTGTGACCCCATGGACTGCAGCACGCCAGGCCTCCTTGTACATCACCAACTCCCAAAATTTACCCAAAATCATGTCCTTTGAGTTGGTGGTGCTGTACAACCATCTCATCCTGTCATCCCTTTCTCTTCCCACCTTCAATCTTTCTCAGCATCAGGGTCTTTTCAAATGAGCCAGCTTTTTGCATCAGGTAGCCAAAGTATTGGAGTTTCAGCTTCAACATCAGTCCTTCCAATGAACACCCAGGACTGATCTCCTTTGGGATGGACTGGTTGGATCTCCTTGCAGTCCAAAGGACTCTCAAGAGTCTTCTCCAGCACCACAGTTTAAAAGCATCAATTCTTCGGTACCAAGCTTTCTTTACAGTCCAACTCTCACATCCATACATGACTATTGGAAAAATCATAGTCTTGACTAGATGGACCTTTGTTGGCAAAGTAATGTCTCTGCTTTTTAATATGCCATCTAGGTTGGTCATAACTTTCCTTCCAAGGAGGAACCATCTTTTAATTTCATGGCTGCAATCACCATCTGCAGTGATGCTGGAGTCCAGAAAAATACATTCAGCCACTGTTTCCCCATCTATTTGCCATGAAGTGATGGGACCAGATGCCATGATCTTTATTTTCTGAATGTTAAGCTTTAAACCAACTTTTTCACTCTCCTTTCACTTTCATCAAGAGTCTCTTTAGTTCTTCACTTTCTGCCATAAAGGTGGTATCATCTGCATATCTGAGGTTATTGATATTTCTCCCTGCAATCCTGATTCCAACTTGTGCTTCATCCAGGCCAGCATTTCTCATGATGTACTCTGTATATCAGTTAAATAAGCAGGATGACAATATACAGCCTTGATGTACTCCTTTTCCTATTTGGAACCAGTCTGTTCCATGTCCAGTTCTAACTGTTGCTTCCTGACCTGCATACAGGTTTCTCAAGAGGCAGGTCAGGTGGTCTGGTATTCCCATCTCTTTCAAAATTTTCCACAGTTTATTGTGATCCACACAATGATAACTGGACCTTAAGGGTTAAATAATTAACTCCCAGTCACACAGTTCACTAGAAGTCTGAGCCAGAATTCAAACTCAGGAATACTTTAGTCCCATCCCCAGTGTATACTCTGTTGCCTTGACCCTCCCAGGTTTTCCTCTCAATTCTCTAATTTCCAACCACAGTGTTCTTAGTTTACTTTCCATTCAGATATTTCCCACCCAGCATTCACATTTAGTTGCAAGTATGAAATAATATAACATTTTTAACTAGACAAATATATAATTTGGCCTACATTAATATTTTATTTCATGTAGACATACTATTATCTTATTACTTTTTGTAATATGATATAGATCGTGGAGCTATAGTTTCTTCCTAGTAATTTAGTCAACAAGCATTGTGAAGAACTGGAAAGTGCTTCTCAGAAAATCATTTGATTAAGAGATTTGGAGCAAGGAAAGACTATCTGTTCTGGTGAAATAAATCTTATTCTTAAAGGATTTATTTGATTTTATGTATAATCTACTGGTAGCATCTGTTTTAAAAGCAACATAGTGGTAACCATGCACGCATGCTAATTTGCTTCAGTGGTGTCTGACTCTACAACTGTATGGACTGTAGCCCACCAAGCTCCTCTTGTCCATGGGATTCTTCAGGAAAGAACATTAGAGTGGTTTTCATGCCCTTCTCCAGGGGATCTTCTCAACCCAGGGGTCGAACCTGGGTCTCAAGTATCCGGCATTGAGAGGTGTGTTCTTAATCACTAGCACCACCCAGGAGCCACACATAGTGACACACATATATTTTGCATTAGTCATTCAGTCATGTCTGAATCTTTGCAACCCCATGAACTGTAGCCCGCCAAACTCCTGAGGCCATGAAATTCTCCAGGCAAGAATACTGGAGTGGGTTGCCATTTTCTTCTCCACGGGATCTTCCCAACCCAGGGATTGAACTCACATCTCTTACATCTCTTGCATTGCAGGTGGGTTCTTTACAGGTCTGAGTCACTAGGGCTTATTTAAGTATTAGCATTTATTTTCTAGCTGTGGCAGTTTTAAAGCATGACTGTAAATTATCTGACACCCCTCACTAAGTGATGTAACAACCTATGTCAGCTCCCCCTGTATCTAGGTGAGCTTGTGACTATGTCAATCAATAGATTAAGATTGAAGTGATACTATGTGACTTCCTAAATGAGGCCATCCAGCCTCTGCTTTCTTTAAGAGACCACTCACTCTTGGAGCCCTGTGAAAAGTCTGTCTAGGCTGAGGATGCCATACGGAAGAAGTCCTATGGAAAAAACAGGTAATCATGCCTTGACACTAACTACAAAGAACAAGATACTTATGCTCAACAAGCCCTCTGCTGTTCAGTTCTTCCCAACTGAGGACCTAGAGATAATGAACCTCTCCCTAGAGATATTCACCTTCCCCATTACTGTCTAAACTCTTGACATTTGTGATCATAACACAATTACTTTATACCCCTAGGTTTTAGATGGTTTGTTACACTGTAATAGATAATTATATTAGCCTATGTATTTTTATAGAGTATATTAGGATTATCAACACAGTTGTTGCCTTATATTTGGGACTATTATGTTTTCTTTACTTTTCTTCTTATTACATTTATTACCATTATACTTCCAGTGGTTCCCTTCTAACTTAAGTCAGTTGAACCCAACTCAGTTCAAATCAATAAACTGAGTTCTTGGATTTGCACACTGATTACTGAACATTTTAACTTTTAAATTACATAAAGTTTACAATTTGACAGCTTCCAGTCTTTCCACAAGTCCTTTAGTGCTACTTATATAGCTTACTCCTTGGAAGAAAAGTTATGTCCAACCTAGATAGCATATTCAAAAGCAGAGACATTACTTTGCCAATTAAGGTCTGTCTAGTCAAGGCTATGGTTTTTTCCTGTGGTCATGTATGGATGTGAGAGTTGGACTGTGAAGAAGGCAGAGCACCAAAGAATTGATGATTTTGAACTGTGGTGTTGGAGAAGACTCTTGAGAGTCCCTTGGACTGCAAGGAGATCCAACCTGTCCATTGTGAAGGAGATCAGCCCTGGGATTTCTTTGGAAGGAATGATGATAAAGCTGAAACTCCAGTACTTTGGCCACCTCATGTGAAGAGTTGACTCATTGGAAAAGACTCTGATGCTGGGAGGGATTGGGGGCAGGAGGAGAAGGGGACGACAGAGGGTGAGATGGCTGGATGGCATCACTGACTCGATGGACGTGAGTCTGAGTGAACTCCGGGAGTTGGTGATCAACAGGGAGGCCTGCCGTGATGCGATTCATGGGGTCACAAAGAGTTGGACAGAACTGAGCAAGTGAACTGAACCGATATATCTTCCTATATGGGACAGATCAGTTTCTTCCTCTATATATTCTCCTCTCTCTTGCCATTCTCTTTTACCAAGCTCATCTGCCTACTTCCCACTGCTGTACACTCACTGTCTGACTCTCATTGGATGACCTTGGCTTCTATTTCACATAAAAAGTCATAGTCATAAGATAAGGACTGTCTGTCTGCCATCACATGCAAAGTGATTGTCCTCTACAACTAACCAATCTTCCTTCTATTTTCTCTCCTTCAGTTCTCTTTTCTTCTCCTCTTAGTCTTAACTTAGTGGGAAAGCAGTTTTCTTCCCATCTAAGGCTAATTCCTATTCAACATCATATTGGATAAGCTAGTGACTAAAACAGATTTGCAATAAGGCAAAAAGAAGAAATAAAGACATATAAGTTAGAAAAAAGAGAAACAAAAATGCATCTATTTGCAAAAGACATTATTTTCTGTGCAATCACAAATAACCTAAAAAGGATTCCTAGAAATTCATATATGTGAAATTCTTTTATGTCTGGTTCCAAATAGGAAAAGGAGTACATCAAAGCTGTATATTGTCACCCTGCCTATTTAAATTATATGCAGAGTATATCATGAGAAACACTGGGCTGGATGAAACACAAGCTGGAATCAAGATTGCTGGGAGAAATATCAATAAGGTCAGATATGCAGATGAGACCACCCTTATGGCAGAAAGTGAAGAAGAATTAAAGAGCTTCTTGATGAAAGTGAAAGAAAAGAGTGAAAAAGTTGGCTTAAAGCTCAACATTCAGAAAACAAAGATCATGGCATCCAGTCCCATCACTTCATGGCAATAGGTGGGGAAACAGTGGAAACAGTGGCTGATTTTATTTTGGGGGGCTCCAAAATCACTGCAGATGGTGATTGCAGCCATGAAATTAAAAGACACTTAGTCCTTGGAAGGGAAGTTATGACCAACCTAGGCAGCATATTAAAAAGCAGAGACATTACTTTGCCAACAAAAGTCCACCTAGTCAAGACTGGTTTTTCCGGTAGTCATGTATGGATGTGAGAGTTGAACTGTTAAGAAAGCTGAGTACCGACAAATTGATGCTTTTCAACTATGGTGTTGGAGAAGACTCTTGAGAGTCCCTTGGACAGCAAGGAGATCCACCCAGTCCATTCTAAAGGAGATCAGTCCTGGGTGTTCATTGGAAGGACTGATGTTGAAGCTGAAACTCCAGTACTTTGGTCACCTGATGCAAAGAGCTGACTCATTTGAAGACCCTGATGCTGGGAAAGATTGAGGGCAGGAGGAGAAGGGGATGACAGAGGATCAGATGGTTGGATGACATCACCGACTCGATGGACATGAGTTTGAGTAAACTCCAGGAGTTGTTGATGAACAGGGAGGCCTGGCATGCTGCAGTTCATTAGGTCACAAAGAGTCAAACATGACTGAGCAACTGAACTGAACTGACCAGTGATATTTTAATGAAGATTTTTAAAATGCAAGCTAATAAATCATAATAACTTGCTATATGGAGTCACTCAGCAATGATTTCTTAAGGATTAAAATATATGACCCAAAACAATTATTTTTATTTTTTTTCTTAAAGACATTAATTTAGCTTTTTCTGAACAAGGGCAATAAATCACTAAAATTATACAATTTGTTTCTGGGAATACTTATCATCTTAATTTTTGCAGCGTGGGCCAGGTATTTAACTAAAGGCAGTATCACTCCATGAAAGCAAACATTTAAAATGAAAAGATCTCAACTACATTTTAATTCTCCTTTTTTGCACAATTTGATTTTAATATTAAAGAACAACCCTAATTTTGCTTATAACTTTTTATAAATTTTGCTTGTAAACTGTCTCAATGACAAATTACCAAATGTCACTGACTTTGTTAATTTCATATCAATTTTTTCATTTTATATAGTTTATTTCTTGGATCTGTCTTACGATTACATACGTATATCCCCCCTGTCATGCACTGGAGAAGGAAATGGCAACCCACTCTGGTGTTCTTGCCTGAAGAATCCCGGGGATGGGGGAGCCTGGTGGGCTGCCGTCTATGGGATCGCACAGAGTCGGACACGACTGAAGTGACTTAGCAACAGCAATAGCAATAATTGTTTCAATGTGATTTAGTCTCTTTTCCATTAAGTACTGAGAGTAACTTTGTGCTTAATGCTCTAAACCATTTACTTAATACTTTAGTAAAATCTTCCACCAGCATTTGCTTAAGGACATGAAGTGGTTAAGAAATCAAATTTGCATTTGAATACCCATGTTAATAAAACACTAAAATGTTTTATTATGCTTAATTATGCTTTATTATGCTTAAAGGATTGCTTTATAGCATATGTCCCATTGAAAGATATTGTCCATTCCTCTTACTAATAATATGTTTGTAAATGTCTATGTTTCTTAAGAAAAGTGAAAGTGAGAGTTGCTCAGTCGTGTCTGACTCTTTGCGACCCCATGGACTATACAGTCCATGGAATTCTTCAGGCCAGAACACTGGAGTGGGTAGCCTTTCCCTTTTCCAGGTGATCTTCCCAACCCAGGGATCAAACCCAGGTCTCCCGCATTACAGGTAGATTCTTTACCAGGGAGCCACAAAGGAAACCTAAAAAATGTGTTAGTAAATAATGTTTAGTATGTTTGTCCAATTCTTTGTGACCTCATGGGCTATAGTCTACCAGGCTCTTCTGTTCATGCATATCTCCAGGCAAGATTACTGGAGTGTGTTGTCATTCCCTTCTCCAGGGAATGGAGAAGGGAATCAAAGTTTCCTTTATTGAAGGCAGATTCTTTACTATCTGAGCCATCTTCTTATAATGATTTCAGCACTACTACACTAGATGTTTTCACTCAGATGTTGCTCCAGGGATCTGTGAACTTTCTAACAGAGCATAGAAACATATAATTCTTTAAACGTAACAATACGTAGGCTATTATCAGCCCATTATAAGTAAAAGTGAACTGAAGAAGGATATATATCTTCCTAATTATATTGAAATATGCAAGATTTCAAGTGTTTTCAATGAGCTGTCAAAACTTAATTTTGTAGAGTGACTAGTCATCTATTGTGTGTTACAAGAACTGCCTCCTTAAGGGTCATTGCAATTATTAAAATGCTGTTTCCTGGAGTGGCTGAGGTCACTTTCTCTCTTTGAACATAGCCTACTTGTTCAGGGCAGTAAGTACAATTCTCACTATGTATATAGTATTTTTATAGACAAAGAAACCTAATTTGAAAGAAATTGTTGGATATAGGGTGACAAATAGTTCATCATGTCTATTGAATTTTTATCTTTTTATGGGCTATAGATATGGCCTATTCACAATCATATTCCCCTCAGTACCTAAAACATTTTCTTTCATAATAAATGAACCCTGAATAAAAATAGAATTGGTCCTATCTCCCACATAAAAGCACTCTACTAGTCCTGTTTTCGAAGCACATTTTTTCTGTCAATATCAGCTAAGACTAGCAACTCAAAATAGATGTTTCTCTCATTAGGGAAAATATCAGCAATGGTGAAACCATATCTTTAGCTCACAGGAATAAAACAGTAAACCTCAAAGAAATGCAACACATCTATTCCTCTAGATTTTTTAAATTTTAAATTACAGTTAATTTTAAACTAAATACTTAAATTCTAAATGTGTTATTCTTTTGTTAAATTGGTTTTACAGAACTATGACAACATCTGTTTAGCCTATACAGAGGAAATATAACAAAGTGTTATTATATTTACTCAGTATTTTAGCAAATCAATTATGTAAATCAATACATCTTTACTGAATAACTTCTATGGGACAGACAATAATACTATTTACCACATATACAGACTATCTTCTGCAGAACTCCTGGGTGCTAGATTTGTCTCAGCAGTTTTCAGTACCTGAAAATAATTCCTATATAGAATAAATGGTGAGTTTCATGGCTAAGTACCATCTGATTAATGTAACTGATTTTGTTTCATTCTTTTAGATGATGTGATTTGTAACTTACCTCTGGCTAGCGTGAAGAATGTGACAGTATATATTTGTATAGTGGTCTTACTCTCTAGCTTTTTGTATTTATCTATTTATTTGGTCTTGTTTTTCTTACATCCTAAGTGTTGTCATTCACTGGTGACTGCAGCCATGAAATTAAAAGACGCTTACTCCTTGGAAGAAAAGTTATGACCAACCTAGATAGCCTATTCAAAAGCAGAGACATTACTTTGCCAACAAAGGTCCATCTAGTCAAGGCTATGGTTTTTCCAGTGGTCATGTATGGATGTGAGAGTTGGACTGTGAAGAAGGCTGAGCACCAAAGAATTGATGCTTTTGACCTGTGGTGTTGGAGAAGACTCTTGAGAGTCCCTTGGACTGCAAGGAGATCCAACCTGTCCATTGTGAAGGAGATCAGCCCTGGGATTTCTTTGGAAGGAATGATGCTAAAGCTGAAACTCCAGTACTTTGGCCACCTCATGTGAAGAGTTGACTCATTGGAAAAGACTCTGATGCTGGGAGGGCTTGGGGGCAGGAGGAGAAGGGGACGACAGAGGGTGAGATGGCTGGATGGCATCACTGACTCGATGGACGTGAGTCTGAATGAACTCCGGGAGTTGGTGATGGACAGGGAAGCCTGGCATGCTGCGTTTCATGGGGTTGCAAAGAGTCGGACATGACTGAGTGACTGAACTGAACTGAACTGAATGCTGTTCCTTCACTTCAAAATAGTGACGTTAAAAATTGGAGATAATGTCAATGTGGAATGTATCAAGCTTGGAACCAATAGCAGGGTTTGCTACCAGGAGCCCGAAGTATACAAATAGTGGAGAAGACTGGCAAACATGGATGAAGACTCTCCTAATCATACACAACCACGTGTGAGTGTTCACAGTGAGTACAAGGGATGTTATTCCTGCATGCTGCTGGTGTAGCTGATGCTAGATTTACCAATTTTTTTTTTTAACTGTTTTTCTGTTCATGTTTTAGTACACATTGATGTGATCCAAGAAAGAGGCCCCTTCATGGAGTAAGTGACTAAAGCCTAAAACTTTAATGACTTCATTTCCTACACTATCAAATATAGACTCCTCAGAAAAATTCTTAGTATACTTGACGAGGCAACTAGTTGTTTTCACCAAAACTGGTTCATCTTTATTATTAGCAACCTTTTAAATATATTGTGCTCATTTATTCTACCAATATATCTCTTATTTATTCATCTGTTTATTTGATCAGTGTATTTTAATATTTATCTGTTGTACAAAGTAAATAGTTATAAAAAAAAAACCTGCCATTGTACTTATAAATGTAATGTTGACAGTAACATCTTTCTTCTCCATTATTAATCAGGATAAAAAAGTTAACTTCTTGAGAAAATCAGTAATATATGGTTCCCTGAGGACAGACTGATTGCAATCCTAAATCCAAATTAAATTAATTTAATTTTTATGCTCTTAAAATAGGATAAAAGAAAAGCCTAGAAAGTGCCAGTATATTTAATTTATAAAGATTTTATAATGCTGCTACATAGAGTGCATTTTAGTTCAAACAGCTTTGAAGAATTGGAGTGAAAGTTCATTAAAACATTACTCTGGAACACACTAATAACTCAGTATTATCTTTGTTGTATTGAACAGCATTGGTAACCAGAACACATATTTCCAGTAACAGGCCACAGTGTTCTTTTATGTGAAGATGCCTGAATCCTCATGTTAAGATGTTTAGAGGAATTTCAGAAAAGTTAAAAAAAAAAAAAGAAACAGACATCCTAATTACCTTCAATAAATTCAAGGTAAGATGGGACCAGCTGAGTGAAATGATTATTCATGGAAGCAGCTGGAAATTTTAAAAACAGAATATAGAGCTCTGCAACTCAAGCTGGGTGCATTCTAATGACATCATCTGTAAGCATGAAAAATATCAACACCCTTCCTCCCTACAGAATCAGAATGCATTTTCATCAGAATCCCCAAGTAATCTGCATGCACACTAAAGTTTGTAGAACACTGCTATAGATGCTATGGAGACTAAGACAAAGATTGTTAGTCAGCCCTCCTAGCAAGGACAGATGGAACACTCACAGGAGTAACTGAAGAAACGATATTGAAGTGACATGGTATGGGCCGTTCTTGTGTCCCTCCTCTCTAAAATTTATCTGCTGAAGTAGTAACCCCTTATTACCTTAGAATGAGTCTATATTTTGCAATAGAATTTTTAAATAGGTACTGATTTAAAATGAGTTCATTAGAGTTAGCCACAATTCAGTATGGCTGGTGTCCTTACAAAAAGAAAATTTAGATACAAATGGGTAGAGAAGATATGAAGATACAATGAAAAAAAAAAAAAAAAGATGACCATCTATAAACCAAGGAGAGAGACATCAGAATAAAGCAACCCTGCCAAGAACTTGACATTAGACTTCTAGGCTTCAGAATTGTGAAAAAATAGAATTCTGTTGTTTGAGCCATTCAATCTGTGGTTCTTATTCTGGCAGCCTGAGCATAACCCCCTACAAACCTATTCATGAATGTGTGAAGAGAGATAAGGATGGTAGAGTACTTCACGGCTAACAAGGCAGAGAACTATTCCTGTTTTTAGGTCCAGAAGCAGCTGTAACCATTGGAAAGATGCCATTGTAGAAGCTACGTTCTTAAGAAGTAGAATGCAGCTGCCAAAGAGTTGCAGGCTGACAGAAAAGGAGCACAGAGAACAAATATCACTTATTTCAGACCAGTTGTTGCTTCTGTTCTTCAAAATTCTTATTCATTCCATTGACTAAATTAAATTCACAGCCAGAGGGTAAGATGCAGTTTGTACAAGTCAGCCTCTCAGGAAAAAAGGAAAGTAGACAATGATGGGAAGTAGATTGGAAGGGGAAGCAGAAATTATGCAGCAGAGTTGCTTACCTTTCTTTCTGTCATTTTTAGTAACTGATCCCATTTTTATTGAGTAGGGATATATCCAGCTAAAAGACTTATTTTCTTAATGTCCCTTGAACCTATTTGTGTATAACCACGATTAACTTCTTTAGATATAAATGGACATTGTAGGGTGGAATATTAGGCATGCTCCTTCAAAACACACAGGTAGCTGGAATATTTTCCGCCATCTATTCCTTCTTGCCAATGCCTGTGGTGCACTTGACTGATGCTCTGACAGCCATACTGGACCATGGAGTGAACTTGCATTTGGAAGTCAGTGCTAAGAGCAAATACACGGAAGGGACATGAGTCTTGACTAAATATCAAGCACCTCAAAATCCCTGAAGTAACTACAGTATATAATAATTTTATGTATTGAAGCCACTGTTACTTTTTATATTGTTTGACATTATAGTGACAGTGTTCACTATCAGTTCAGTTAAGTTCAGTCGCTCAGTCATGTCCGATTCTTTGGGACCCCATGAATTGCAGCACGCCCAGCCTCCCTGTCCATCACCAACTCCCAGAATTCACTCAGACTCACGTCCATCGAGTCAGTGATGCCATCCAGCCACCTCATCCTCTGTCGTCCCCTTCTCCCCATGCCCCCAATCCCTCCCAGCATCAGAGTCTTTTCCAATGAGTCAACTCTTCGCATGAGGTGGCCAAAGTACTGGAGTTTCAGCTTTAGCATCATTCCTTCCAAAAAAACACGAAGGACTGATCTCCTTCAGAATGGACAGGTTGGATCTCTTTGCAGTCCAAGGGACTCTCAAGACTCTTCTCCAACACCACAGTTCAAAAGCATCAATTCTTCGGTGCTCAGCCTTCTTCACAGTCCAACTCTCACATCCATACATGACCACAGGAAAAACCATAGCCTTGACTAGACGGACCTTAGTCGGGAAAGTAATGTCTCTGCTTTTGAGTATACTATCTATGTTGGTCATAACTTTTCTTCCNCATGAAGTGATGGGACCAGATGCCATGATCTTTGTTTTCTGAATATTGAACTTTAAGCCAACTGTTTCACTCTCCTCTTTCACTTTCATCAAGAGGCTTTTTAGTTCCTGTTCACTTTCTGCCATAAGGGTGGTGTCATCTGCGTATCTGAGGTTATTGATATTTCTCCCGGCAATCTTGTTTCCAGCTTGTGCTTCTTCCAGCCCAGTGTTTCTCATGATGTACTCTGCATATCAGTTAAATAAGCAGGGTGACAATACGCAGCCTTGACGTACTCCTGTTCCTATTTGGAACCAGTCTGTTGTTCCATGTCCAGTTCTAAATGTTGCTTCCTGACCTGCATACAGATTTCTCAAGAGGCAGGTCAGGTGGTCTGGTAGTCCCATTTCTTTCAGAATTTTCCACGGTTTATTGTGATCTACACAGTCAAAGGCTTTGGCATAGTCAATAAAGCAGAAATAGACATTTTTCTGGAACTCTCTTGCATTTTCCATGATCCAGCGGATGTTGGCAATTTGATCTCTGGTTCCTCTGCCTTTTCTAAAACCAGCTTGAACATCTGGAATTTCACGGTTCACATATTGCTGGAGCCTGGCTTGGAGAATTTTGAGCATTACTTTACTAGCGTGTGAGATGAGTGCAATTGTGCAGTAGTTTGAGCATTCTTTGACATTGCCTTTCTTTGGGATTGGAATGAAAACTAACCTTTTCCAGTCCTGTGGCCACTGCTGAGTTTTCCAAATTTGTTGGCATATTGATTGCAGCACTTTCACAGCATCATCTTTCAGTATATGCCACCCTATAACATGCCACTTTGGATTAAGTATAATTTTGAGCTGAGAATCAATACATGCAGGAGAGTTGTCTGCCTTCCCTTATCTGCCCAAAAGCTGGGCATGAATTTCCCTTTAAGGCAATCCTATTCCAGAAAATAAGAGCAATAAATCATCTCAACTGAGGAGTTTATACCAACATTTTGTTTGTTAGTCACTAAGTCATATCCAAGTCTTTGTGAACCCGTGGACTGTAACCTGCCAGACTCCTCTGTCCACTGGATTTCCCAGGTGAGAATACTGCAGTGGATTGTCATTCCTGCTCCAAGGGATCTTCCCAACCCAGGGATCAAACCTTCATCTTCTGTATGTGTCTCCTGCCTTGCAAACAGACCCTTTACCCATTGAGCAACCAGGGAAGCCCAGTTTTTACTAAAATAACATTTTTCTTCATATGTTTTCTAGTTGCTTTCCCACAATTTATCACCCCAAAGCCCAAACTCTCTTTCCTTTGTTACAAAGGTATACAAGCCCCGAAATCTGTATCCTTGAGTATCACTTGTTTCATGAACTCACATGCATATAAGTATTTATAAACATTGTCTGTATTTTCTTCTCTTAATCTGTCTTCTATTAGTTTAATTCATAGCCTCCTAGTCACAGATGTTAAGATGTTAGAGGAAAAGATTTTTCTCCTGAAAGTATAAAGCTGGACCTAATTCAAACTGTTACAAAGGGAAGGTATGGTACCTTTACCTTCAAGAAGCTCCACAAAATAATAAATACATTAATTTCTTAAGAATTAAAGAATGTCTCAGAAGGTTTTCTGAGGTAGAACCATCTCATCAACCTTTTATGTGGCTGCAACAAAATCACAGAATTTTTCTCTCATATTTCTTACCTGTAAACCTAACTTAATAATAACTTTTATGGTACACTTCGATAATTATTCTGAAAATACAAGTAAAATCTGAAGAAGAAAATGAGATTAAGAATCAGAATTTGATGATCTAGTCCTAGTTCTTCAACTGTCCAAACCTGGGTAGTTATTCTTTTTGGTTGTTAGTGTTATCAAAGACTAAGTTGCTTTAAATAATTTAAAACCCTCTTGACATTTAATAATTTGTGACAATTACATGATATTAGTTTTATTTATTAAGGATTGTCCTTAGGTTTACATCCAATATATGGACTTTAATATCCAAGTAGAACCTAGCTATTTATAAGAATAGTAAATATAATATATTAGATCCATATTAAATAAGCTATTTAAAATTGAGCTTTTATCATATCCACCTGTTTTGCAATACTCAACAAAAATGTGTTTCAGTTATTTATAATTTTTATTCCTTTCATACATCACTAATTTTTAGGAGACATACCATGATTCTGAGAAAGTAGGATTGGACTAGAGTTCTTAGCTTGTGAGAATAAGAGAGCTACATCCTGTGGCTCTCTTTGAGAACAATATTTTTCTATCAATTATTATTCTATAGTTAATAGATACAACTATAAGATATATCATATATATGTGATATAACTTATGTAAGATAAAAATATCATTATTAAATTGATATTTTCTTCCATGCTATGTGCCACTCTAGACATATTACATACATTCTGGTTGACCATAAAGAGCTCAATTGTGTTTTTTCCTTAAAATGTATGATATTCATGTGTATGTGTCTGTGTTTGTGTGTGTAATATTGAAAACTGAAAAAGAAATACATACAGAATATCATTCAGGAAACTATAATGAAAGGACGGGGGAAACCAACAAGATTTTTAGAAGGGAAAATTCTCAATTATACCAACAATTGTGTGAACAAAGGATGAGAAGGAATTATGTTGTCAGGAATTATGTCTGCTTCTAATACTGGAAGATCATTAAGGATGGAGATTATAACAAACTGTTTACATTAAGAAGTGGTGATAAAACACCTTTACAAAAGATCACAAGTTTAGATAATAAGCAATAATCCATTGTTGTGTTTGGAAATCATAAGAGTGAAGCTTCTAGTAATGTTCTGCTGAGATATTTTGAATCTGTAATTGATTAGTAAATATTTTAAATTTATAATCTATAAGTCAAATTCACTTACTGAATATTACTCAGATAATGGGTTAAGTGTTGAATGTAAAAATGTTAGATCTATTTTGATTATTAAAATTATTTCAAAGATGTAATTACCATGAATCCATAGCTTCTTTGCCCACTGTAACATAAAACAAAACAAAAAACCCCAGAAAACAAACAAGAACCAAAAATTTTCAGGGCAAAGAAAGGTGTTATTCTTATACTCATCTCCTAGGAAAGAGTATACTAAGATGTTTGACTCATATTTCCCTTTTCGTCCCTTCAAGTGTGCATAGTATTTTCAATACAATAGAACTGGAGAGGTCTTTTAGAGCACTCCAAGCTTTTTATTTTATAGTCTCTCCTTGTGTTCTATATTGCCTCCCTCATTTCCAGTGGAGAGGGATTGATAAACCAGCAGCATTTATCTTTTTCCTGTAGAAAAAGGTTTTGAAATCGTAGAATTACAGAACTTGAATGTGGAAGAGACTAAGATTATATAGTGCAATTCTCTATTGCATTTTCAAATCCCCTCCTCCAGTATTTATCATAAAATTATCACCAGACCCCTAGTTGTCCTCTGTTGTGATATTTTATCAGTATTTCCTTAACTGAGCCAGAATCAGTTTCTGCTTTCTGTCTAGCTACTTTATATAGTTCTTCTGATTGAAATCTCCCCTCAGCAACAAAGCAGTCCTCAGTATGTGTGTGTGTGTGTGTGTGTGTGTTTGAGACAGAGAGAGAGAGGGATAGATATTTATCCTACATTTTATACATTAAATTTTTTGGCTTCTATTTTTAATTGAAATCTATAAGTTATATGAAATATGCCCATTTTATTTTACTTTTTTTAATACAGCCATTTTAATGTTTCATTTTATGAGTGTTAACAAATACTTATAACTGTGTATTATAGCTATGTAAGCACTGTCACTTTAGAGAAGTGCCTCCCACCTTAGATATCTGATCATCCTGGACTGCCTTCATGAGAACCCTGTTAGGTAACTGACCTAAACTTAGCAAGAATTTTTCTTCCCCTTAAAGTCTCCTCTTAGTAATTATCCATCTACTGACCTGCCTTCCCAACCTGCTCCTTGATGTCGAAGCTGAAACTCCAATACTTTGGCCACCTGATGCAGAGAGCTGACTCACTTGAAAGGACCCTGATGCTGGGAAAGATTGAGGGCAGGAGGAGAAGGGGATGACAGAGGGTGAGATGGTTGGATGGCATCACCACACTATGGACATGGGCTTGGGTGGACTCTGGGAATTGGTGATGCACAGGGAGGCCTGGAGAGCTGTGGTTCATGGGGAGGGCAAAGAGTCGGACATGACTGAGTGACTGAACTGAACTGAAGTCTCCTCTTAGTAACTTTCCATCTACTGACCTACCTTCCCAACCTGCTCCTTAGCTGTAAATTCCCCTGCTTTGGTTGTGTTTAGAATTGAGCTTAGTCTCTTTCCACTATTACAAACTCCTGACACAGAGTCCAAAAGTCTTTTCTTTATATCTGTTTCCTTTGCTGTCTCACATATGGGGTCATCATTACCATTTTTCTATATTCCATATATATGTGTTAATATACTGTATTGGTGTTTTTCTTTCTGACTTATCACTCTGTGCAATAGGCTCCAGTTTCATCCACCTCATTAGAACTGATTAAAATGCATTCTATTTTTTACCAGGTGAGTAATATTCCACTGTGTATATGTAACACAGCTTTCTTATCCATTCATCTGCTGATAGACATCTAGCTTGCTTCCATGTCCTGAAAATTGTAAACAGTGCTGCGCTGAACATTGGGGTACATGTGTCTCTTTCCATTCTGGTTTCTTCGGTGTGTATGCCCAGCAGTGGGATTGCTGGGTCATATGGCAGTTCTATTTCCAGTTTTTTAAGGAATCTCCACACTGTTCCCCATAGTGGCTGTACTAGTTTGCATTCCCACCAACAGTGTAAGAGGGCTCCTTTTTCTCTGCACCCTCTCCAGTATTTACTGTTTGTAGACTTTTTGATAGCAGCCATTTTGACCAGCATGAGATGGTACTTCATTGTGTTTTTGATTTGTATTTCTCTGATAATGAGTGATGTTGAGCGTCTTTTCATGTGTTTGTTAGCCATCTGTATGTCTTCTTTGGAAAAATGTCTGTTTAGTTCTTTGGCCCCCCCTTTTTTTTATTGGGTCATGTATTTGTCTAGAATTGAGCTGCATGAGCTTCTTGTATATTTTTGAGATTAATTCTTTGTCAGTTGCTTCATTTGCTATTATTTTCTCCCATTCTGAAGGCTGTCTTTTCACCTTGCTTATAGTTTCCTTTGTTGTGCAGAAGCTTTTAATTTTAATTAGATCCCACTTGTTTATTTTTGCTTTTATTTCCAGTATTCTGGGAGGTGGATCATAGAGGATCCTGCTGTGATTTATGTCAGAGAGTGTTTTGCCTATGTTCTCCTCTAGGAGTTTTATAGTTTCTGGTCTTACATTTAGATCTTTAATCCATTTTGAGTTTATTTTTGTGTGTGGTGTTAGAAAGTGATCTAGTTTCATTCTTTTACAAGTGGTTGACCAATTTTCCCAGCACCACTTGTTAAAGAGATTGTCTTTACTCCATTGTATATTTTTGCCTCCTTTATCAAAGATAAGGTGTCCATAGGTGTGTGGGTTTATCTCTGGGCTTTCTATTTTGTTCCATTGATCTATATTTCTGTCTTTGTGCCAGTACCATACTGTCTTGATGACTGTGGCTTTGTAGTAGAGCTTGAAGTCAGGCAAGTTGATTCCTCCAGCTCCATTCTTCTTTCTCAAGATTGCTTTGGCTATTCGAGGTTTTTTGTATTTCCATATAAATCTTGAAATTATTTGTTCTAGTTCTGTGAAAAATACCGCTGGTAGTTTGATAGGGATTGCATTGAATTTGTAGATTGCTTTGGGTAGTATACTCATTTTCACAATATTAATTCTTCCGATCCATGAACATGGTATATTTCTCCATCTATTAGTGTCCTCTTTGATTTCTTTCATCAGTGTTTTATAGTTTTCTATATATAGGTCTTTAGTTTCTTTAGGTAGATATATTCCTAGGTATTTTATTCTTTTCGTTGCAATGGTGAATGGAATTGTTTCCTTAATTTCTTTTTCTACTTTCTCATTATTAGTGTAAAGGAATGCAAGGGATTTCTGTGTGTTGATTTTATATCCTGCAACTTGACTATATTCGTTGATTAGCTCTAGTAATTTTCTGGTGGAGTCTTTAGGGTTTTCTATGTAGAGGGTCATGTCATCGGCAAACAGTGAGAGTTTTACTTCTTCTTTTCCAATTTGTATTCCTTTTATTTCTTTTTCTTCACTGATTACTGTGACTAAAAATTCCAAAACTATGTTGAATAGTAGTGGTGAGAGTGGGCATCCTTGTCTTGTTCCTGACTTTAGGAGAACTGCTTTCAGTTTTTCACCATTGAGGATAATATTTGCTGTGGGTTTATCATATATGGCTTTTATTATGTTGAGGTATGTTCCTTCTATGCCTGCTTTCTGGATGGCTTTTTATCACAAATGGATGTTGAATTTTGTCAAAGGCTTTCTCTGTATCTATTGAGATAATCATATGGTTTTTATCTTTCAATTTGTTAATGTGGTGTATCACATTGATTGATTTGCGAATATTGAAGAATCCTTGCATCCCTGACTTTTGGACTCTGTGGGAGAAGGCAAGGGTGGGATGATTTGAAAGAACAGAATTGAAATGTGTATATTATCATATATGAAATAGATCACCAGTCCAGGTTCAATGTATGAGACAGGGTGCTCAGGGCTGGTGCACTGGGATGACCCTGAGGGATGAGATGGGGAGGGAGGTGGGAGGGAAGGTCAGGATGGGGAACACACGTACAACCATGGCTGATTAATGTGAGTGTATGACAAAAGCCACCACAATGTTGTAATTAGCCTCCAATTAAAATAAATTAAAAAAAAAACTCCTGACACACCTATCACCATGGTCCTGAGTAACAAATTCCTTACCATTTAAAAAAGTGTTAAAATAGTTTTTTCATTAATATCATGCAGAGATAACTGTTCTGAGCAAATGTCAATTTTGTCTAGAATACCAGATTATCACAGGCTTGTTTTTTAATACTTAAATATATGCTAATTCTTTATAAATTTTGTGTCCTGTATGCCATGACATTCCTTAACCTGCCTTTTTATTCTACTATATGTTGTAGATATATTTCAGTAGCAATGTTCTTAGCATCTTCCTTATTAATGATTTGCATAATCTCTAGTAGAATTAACCACTCATTCTTTCATGATTCCATATACTAATATTTCTTAGTTTCACTTAACCAGTAACATAACTATCTATTCACATGATTCATTTCATATTAAGTTGAAAGTTCTCTGAAGACAAAGACTGAATATTTTGAACATTTGCAACTTAATATCTCACAGAACACAGCTGAAAACAGTCATAATTAGGACTGAGACTGAAAGGGGGTAATTGAAAACAAACTTCTCTTAACCCTGTATTGAAGCCTCATTAAAATGTTATTTTTAAAGAGTGAAGATCACAAGAAAGTCTGTTATTACAGTATTAAAAGAAAGTGAATTTTTCCTGCATCCAAATTAGCCCTTGTTAGTCTGGCACTTTTATAGAAAATGGGCCTAAGCTTCAGAGAATTTAAGTGTTTTATACTGGTCAATTCAGTGACTATTGACTTAATCCAAGTTGACATTAACAAAGACTATTGCAAAATGTGTGCAAAGTTTTGTCTTATGTTTGTTTGTATATATATGTTTGTTTGTTTGTTTTTAATGGGAGGAGTTTGTACCTGCACACATACAAGTTTTAGATATGGTAACCAAACAGGGAACTGCTGGTCAGATGTGTATAAGAGACAGGGTTAAGTGTTGAATGATCTATGAATTACACATTTTTTCATATTTTAATTGTTTATTCCAAATAATTATTTAATATATGAACTGTATATACCTGTATTTATTTTTAATCTGTGATAAAATAGCAGTTTAATAATTTTAAATAGCTTAAAAGCAAACTTGACAGTTAAGTATTACATGTAAATATCTAATTATATCTGTGTTCCTTTGAAAGGAAATATGCCTTACTTTGCTTGCATGAGTTTTCAAATTATTTCTGATTCCTACTGATGCAAAAGTGCTCATCTGGCATCTTCTGTGACTGAGAATACAGTGGGTTATCTATGACTTGACGGACTCAATATTGCAATCAATCATTCATGTCTTATAATTTTAAAGCACTTTGGTCTGTTTAGGAATATTTTTTATGCAACAATGCTCATCAAACATAGATTATGATTATAAATTAAAGAATTGAGGCAATTTTTCCAGATACTTGGACACTTTTAACTGAGTTACCTGAACACTTAAAATTTGAATTACTTAAATATTTATCCCAACTTCTCGCTCACTTGCATGAGTATATAGAGCCACTTTCCAAGTGGAGCTAGTGGTATTTTAAAAAAAAAAACTCACCTGCCAATGCAGGAGATGTAAAAGATACTGTTCGACCCATGGGCTGGCAATGTCCCCTGGAGGAGGAAATAGCAACCCACTCTAGTGTTCTTGCTAGGAGGATCCCATGGACAGAGGAGTTACAGTCCATGGGGTGACAAAGAGTTGGACATGACTGAGGATCTGAGCATACATGCACACTTGGAACAAAATGGTACTCAAGGTAAATCATTTGGAAAGTGTGGAAGTCCTTAGAAATCATCTAGATCAGTACTTCTTAGCCATTGGTAGGGTCTGGGGTCATGAGTCTCCTTGAGTAAATGGTAACACTACTATTTAAATTAAGTAAACTTCGAAATTGCCACCCAACTAGTTACTTAGGTAAAAATTTCTCTGGAACTCAAATTCCTTCTCCTAAAACGAGAGTGTTGGATTAAATAAAACCTTAGTGTCTCATGCTTTCTAATAACCTATGTTTATAAGTAATGTAACATATTCAGTTCAGTTCAGTTCAGTCACAGTCATGTCCGACTCTTTGTCACCCCCATGGATTGCAGCACACCAGACCTCCTTGTCCATCACCAGTTCCTGGAGTTTTATGTTCATTGAGTCAGTGATGCCATCCAACAATCTCATCCTCTGTCAACCCCTTCTCCTCCCACCTTCAATCTTTCCCAGCATCAGGGTCTTTACCAGTGAGTTAGTTCTTCACATCCGGTGGCCAAGCCTGACCAAATGTCAGAAAATATATAAAGATATATTAATGAAGCAAATTTATGAAAGGAATTTAAAACTAGACCATAAATACAATCCTATTTCATTATTTTCAGATCATTGCATTGGAATTTGAGAAAGAGTTCAAAGTTAACAATTATATTCAAGGAATCTCCATATAGAGCAGGCAAAGCATTGCATAAATATATAAAAAGAGATATAAAGGTATGAAAATTAAACATATGTAAGAACAACAATACAAGTAACAAGCAGTAATTATCTAAACAGTGAGCTAAAATTTTATTGTTGATGTGATTTTAGATAAAGAGAGTTTACCATGGGTTGAAGAGAAGGAGGAAAGTTCAGCATAGTAAGAGGTGGTGTGAAGGACAGGAATAAAGTCAATGTTGTATCAAAATGTAAATATTTGAATGTAAGTGTTATTGGAGGTGGTCTTAATGGCTCCTTCTTACATCACGATTCAGTTTTACTGTCCCCTTCATCTTCAGTAATTGCTGCCTGCCTGCTTGCTACATCACTTCAGTCATGTCCGATTCTTTGCAACGCTATGGATTGTAGCCCACCAGGCTCCTCTGTCCATGGGGATTCTCTAGGCAGGCATACTGGAGTGGGTTTCTGTGCACTCCTCAACTGCTGCTTAGGTAGAGGAAAACTTAAAAATTAAGTGTAGACCTCAGTGCCTCATTGAAACTGGATCTACGTAATTCTACTCCAAATGTTCTAAGTTGCAACTAGGACTTGGACATTTTCAAGTGTCTTGTACAGGTTCTGGGCATTGAAGGAGTCTTAACTGCCATTCTTCCATCTTCTCCTAAATTGCACTATCAGAAGTAAGATTTGCATTTCTTCACTTATTTACTTTTAAAATTTGTACAGTTCAGTTCAGTCGCTCAGTCGTGTCTGACTCTTTGCAACCCCATGAATCGCAGCACGCCAGGCCTCCCTGTACATCACCAACTCCAGGAGTTCACTCAGACTCACGTCCATCGAGTCAGTGATGCCATCCATCCATCTCATCTTACATCGTCCCCTTCTCCTCCTGCCCCCAAGCCCTCCTAGCATCAGAGTCTTTTCCAATGAGTCAACTCCTCGCATGAGGTGGCCAAAGTACTGGAGTTTCAGCTTCAGCATCATTCCCTCCAAAGAAATTCCAGGGCTGGTCTCCTTCAGAATGGACTGGTTGGATCTCTTTGCAGTTCAAGGGACTCTCAAGAGTCTTCTCCAACACCACAGTTCAAAAGCATCAATTCTTTGGTGCTCAGCTTTCTTCACAGTCCAACTCTCACATCCATACATGACCACTGGAAAATCCATAGCCTTGACTAGATGGACCTTAGTTGGAAAAGTAATGTCTCTGCTTTTCAATATGCTATCTAGGTTGGTCATAACTTTTCTTCCAAGCAGTAAGTGTCTTTTAATTTCATGGCTGCAGTCACCATCTGCAGTGATTTTGGAGCCCCAAAAATAGAGTCTGATACTGTTTCCACTGTTTCCCCATCTATTTCCCATGAAGTGATGGGACCAGATGCCATGATCTTAGTTTTCTGAATGTTGAGCTTTAAGCCAACTTTTTCACTCTCCTCTTTCACTTTATCAAGAGGCTCTTTAGCTCTTCTTCACTTTCTGCCATAAGGGTGGTGTCATCTGCATCTCTGAGCTTATTGATCTTTCTCCCAGCAATCTTGATTCCAGCTTGTGCTTCTTCCAGCCCAGTATTTCTCATGATGTACTCTGCATATAAGTTAAATAAGCAGGGTGACGATACACAGCCTTGACGTACTCCTTTTCCTATTTGGAACCAGTCTGTTGTTCCATGTCCAGTTCTAACTGTGGCTTCCTGAAATGATTAATTTATTATTGGCTCAATTTCTTTAATTAATTCAGATTTATGGTTCAAATATCAAATGATGAAAAATCAGTTATATTCTTATGGCTAAGCTTTAATAAGAAAATTGTGAAATTTATGAGAGTCTGTGCTCCTGGGCAACAGTGATGGTTGAGAAATACTGCCATCACTGTATCCAGGAAATGGCATATTGCAAAGAACCATTCTTCCCTAATGATTACTAAGACTTGCAGATGGTCCTGTGCTTTAGCAATGACAATGCCAGATGAAAATCTTTGAATTCTCATGTTTATCTCATAAAAGATTAGCCAAATTGTTTGTGTCTACTGACCAATCTGAACATAATATCCTCTAACTGCATAACTTGACTGAACTCTCCTTCTCGCAGTCCCTGAATTTTGGGGTATTATTGATTTTAGGCAAGTATTGGTAGATTAAGCAAGTATTGGAACATGGAACAATCCCTATTTTCCACTCAAAATGTCCTGTCAAACTTTCTGATCAGCTTATCCCCTCAAACTCTATACTTTTTACTTTTATTTACTCTGCCTTTTCTGCCTGACCTTTGAGATGCATACAGATCTTACCATGTAAGAATTTTCCCTATTACAATAGTCCACGTCCCCTTCTTACAATCATCTTTTGGAGAAAACTCTCTCCTTATTGAAGTTCAGATTTGTTTTCTGATTAATAAATATAACATCTTTTTTTCTATTTCACTAGATATTCAAAACAAATGAACTTTATGTTTAATAGATAAAGATAGGAAATATGGCTTTTATATTTAAAAGAAACAATCACAATTCTTTTTAGAAAAACCTACCTACATGACCCTTCATGAACAAGGTAACTTGATCTAAACTTAAACATTTTAACTTTCATGAAGACTAAGTTTCATCAATAGAAGCAATAATTATATTTCCCAGTATAATAGTGCTCTCAGACATTAAAATCTGCTAATGCCATGTTTTAATGGTACCAAATGTCTCCAATTTCAGATATGCAAATGTTGTTTTTGTAGTCTTTTTCCCCTTTTCTCTTCTGTCACTCTGGTATATATTTGTGATGGTGGATATCAGTGCATCTACCTATTGCAGCTTCAGTCGGTTCTTTAATTTATTTTTAATGTGCTCTACATTTGGAAACCAGACAATAAAACTGTGAGTGATCTTATGAAAGTAAGGAGTTAAGGAATTCTGTCTAATATGAAGAAGTATAAAGAATTTGGTGATAGAATAATGTGACCTTGAGGATCATAGGGCAGTTATCTTAAAGACTCCTTTTTAAAAAATATACAGGCATACCTCATTTTATTGTTTTCCCATCATCGTTCTCATATCCTGTGTTCTTTGTTTTTTATAAAGGAAAGTTTGTGGCAACTCTTTGTTGAGCAGGTCTATCCCCACCATTGTTTTTCCAACAGCATTTGCTCATTTCATGTCTCTGACACATTTTGGTAATTCTTGCAATAATTCAAACATTTTCATTGTTCATAATTGTTATGGTGATTTGTGTTCAGTAATCTTTGAAGTTATCACTATGACTCACTGAAGACTCAGATAGTGGTTAGCAATTTTTAACAAAGTAAATTTTAATGGAAGTACGTACATAGCTTTTTTAAACATAATGTTATTGCACACCTAATAGACTATAGTATAGTGTAAACAAAATTTTTATGTGTACCAGTAAACCAAAAAATTGTGTAACTTTCTTTATTGCAACATTTACTTTATTGCAAAAGAAAAGGCAGAGGAACCAGAGATCAAATTGCCAACATCTGCTGAATCATCAAAAAAGCAAGAGAGTTCCAGAGAAACATCTGCTTCTGCTTTATTGACTATACCAAAGACTTTCACTGTGTGGATCACAATAAGCTGTGGAAAATTCTGAAAGAGATGGGAATCCCAGACCATCTGACCTGCTTCTTGAGAAACCTGTATGCAGGTCAGGAAGCAACAGTTAGACCTGGGCATGGAACAACAGACTGGTTCCAAATAGGAAAAGGAATATGTCAAGGCTATATATTGTCACCCTGCTTGTTTAACTTATATGCAGAGTACATCATGAGAAATGCTTGGCTGGAAGAAGCACAAACTGGAATCAAGATTGCCAGGAGAAATATCAATAAGCTCAGATATTGAGCTTAATCAGATATCAATAAGCAGATGACACCACCCTTATGGCAGAAAGTGAAGAAGAGCTAAAGAGGAGAGTGAAAAAGTTGGCTTAAAGCTCAACATTCAGAAAACTAAGATCATGGCATCTGGTCCCATCACTTCATGGGAAATAGATGGGGAAACAGTGGAAACAGTGGCTGACTTTATTTTTCTGGGCTCCAAAATCACTGCAGATGGTGACTGCAGCCATGAAATTAAAAGATGCTTACTCCTTGGAAGGAAAGATATGACCAACCTAGACAGCATATTCAAAAGCAGAGACATTACTTTTCCAACAAAGGTCTGTCTAGTCAAGGCTATGGTTTATCCAGTGGTCATGTATGGATGTAAGAGTTGGACTTAAAGAAAGCTGAGCACCAAAGAATTGATGCTTTTCAAATTGTGGTGTTGGAAAAGACTCTTGAGAGTCCCTTGGACTGCAAGGAGATCCAACCAGTCCATTATAAAGGAGATTAGTCCTGGGTGTTCATTGGAAGAACTGATGTTGAAGCAGAAACTCCAATACATTGGCCACCTAACCCTGCCCCTAAATAGGGATTTCCCAGGTGGCACTAGTGGTAAAGAATCTACCTGCCAATGCAGGAGACATAAGATTGATTCCTGGGTTGGGAAAATCCCCTAGAGGAGGGCATGGCAACCTGCTCTAGTATTCTTGCCTGGAGAATCCCATGGACAGATGAGGTTGGTGGGCTACAGTCCATAGGTTTGCAAAGAGCTGGAGAAGACTGAGTGACTGAGCACCCACACATGCCCCTAAATAGACTGGAGAAACCAAGTGCTCCAGAGAAAAGACCTCCACCTCCTAATACTAGGAAATTCCTCAGTGAAAATGCTAGTTCATCTCTGAGTCATCCATGAATGAGTCCTGCCCATGCTGTAAAACTTCAATAAGCGTTAACAATTTTAAAAAACAGCCTTATTGAGTATAACTGATTTGCAATGAACTGCATGTATTTAAAACATATAATGTGATTAACTTTTTCATGGGGAACCATGACCATAACCAAAATAACAAGCATTTCTATCACTCCCCAAATTTTCCATGTAACACATTTTGTAATCAATGCCTTCTTCAACTCCTGAACACAGGCAATGATGATCTGCTTCCTGTCAGTAGAAATTAATTTGCATTTTCTCAAATTTTAGAAAAATAGTATCATGCAGTATATACTCTTTTTTCATCTGGCTTCTTTTACTCACCAGAAGGATTTTGATATTCATCCATGTTATTTCATGTATTGATAGTTCATTTCTTTTTACTGCTGAGTACTATTCCATGGACGGAGAAGACAATGGCACCCCACTTCACTGATCTTGCCTGGCAAATCCCATGGATAGAGGAGCCTGGTGGGCTATTGTCCATTGGGTCTCTAAGAGTCAGACAGGACTGAGTGACTTCACTTTTGCTCTTCACTTTCATGCATTGGAGAAGGAAATGGCAACTGACTCCAGTGTTCTTGCCTGGAGAATCCCAGGGACGGGGGAGCCTGGTGGGCTGCCGTCTATGGGGTCGCACAGAGTCGGACACGACTGAAGCGACTTAGCAGCAGCAGTAGCAGAATGCGAAGAGCTGACTCATTTGAAAAGACTTTGATGCTGGGAAAGGTTGAGGGCAGGAGGAGAAGGAGATGACAGAGGATGAGATGTTTGGATGGCATCACCGACTCAATGGACATGGGTCTGGGTGAACTCCGGGGCGTACTGCAGTTCATGGGGTCGCAAAAGAGTCGGACACGACTGAGCGACTGAACTGTACTGAACTGAAATGAGAATCAAACCCACAAAATCTCCAGGGTATGCCTGTACAGCTTGGCTCTGTCCTTTCCTTGTCCTCTTTGTCCACCTCATCTCATGCTCATCCTCTTCTTCCCTCTTCTGATTCATCTTAGTATGGTTGTTAAATAACTGAATTGAAGATATGTAAATATTTGAGGTTCTATGTCTAGTTTGGTTGTGGTTAGAATATTTAATTAATTATCCTCAATACTAAATCAGACCACTTTCCAATTATCATCAACCAATATAAAACCATAGAAGGGTTCCAACAAAAAACAAGTCTGGATTATCTTTCAGTGACACAACAGCTATTTATTGGGCTGTGAATTTATATTCCTACCATTTATTTTATGTGTTCTCAGATTCAGTGCATTCAAATAAATTTGTATTCTCCCTGACAATGCAGGTGACCCCGTATGACTCTATCTGTATTTCTGAGAGGGCGTTTCAATCTTCACCACATTTATATTGCCTTCAGGGAGTCCTTTTATTGACATATACGTGTACAGTATTACAAATGGGGTTGCTCTTTCCTAATCCTTTGAAAGTTGTAGCCAATGAATATATATAATAACAGAATTGCAGGCTTTGCTACATATTACTAAAACACACATTTTTCAAGTAAATAACACTGCTATATATGGTTGTTGTTGTGGGTTACAGTCTCCCTGAATAGTTATCATTTCTGTTTGCTCAGAGCTTACATTTGTTGAAGAATGAATTTCTGAAATTTGTTTTGTCTCTTTAAGAACTAGTAGAATCGTCCAGAGAAACAGAAATGTTCAGAGTTATAGCTGTTGAAAAATAGTGTGATATAATTGAAAGAATATACATGGGTTATATAGTTCTGAGTCCAAACTCCAAAACTCAACAATGTCTCTGTGACCTTCAGAAAATCACTTAATCTTTCTTATCTTCAGTTTCTTTATCTTTAAAATGACTCATTTTATTTTATTCACATAGGGACATTTCATTTTCTATGAGAAATAAGTGAGATGACCTTTTAAGAACTGCATGGTGTTCTCCCCAAAATGCCACTTTCCTTCTTTTTCCATTTTTCTTTAAAGGAATCTATGCACTCTGATGCTAAAGAAACATGATTTGCAAACAAAGTTAGACTGACATTGGAGGCTGGCTCTTTGAATGTTTGTTGTTTGTTTGTTTTTTTTTTTTTTACTTACAGTTTTGCTTTTATTAATTCTTTTTTTTTTTATAATTTTTATTTTT